>NMUG010000205.1:0-25420 GCA_002855965.1 Monotropa hypopitys
TCGTAGGTGGGCAAGCCACCGGCCGTGCCACGGCTAGGGTCTGCGGAGGCACCCTTTCGGGTTGCTGAACCAGGTCCGAGCTGTGACAATTACACAAACGCCTGTCAGTTGTTCAAAGCCTACATGGAACTCCTGGTCAGGCAATGTCACCTCGATCGGTAGATTGACAGGCCAAAGATCCTAAAATTGTCCAGGAAAGCAAGGCCACATACCGTAGAAGAAGAGGATGTTCTACTTATTCCATGAGGGACAGAATGAACCCCCGGACAAATGTAAAGGGACACTCCCTCCTTATTAAATGAAAACTTTTTAAATTAAACGCTTGTTTTGGCTTATGGGTAATGACAGGTCTCGCAACGTCCTTCCTCTCCCACAAAAGTAGGAATCATATGAGGCAAACTAGCTCTGGCACAAAGAGCGCTACCCACAAATCCTTAGCAAAAGTCCGGTTCTCTGGTAGGCATGGCTCCGGTGGGCGCAACTTCGGACTTTGATTATAACTCGTCATCCACCACCGCATGAGTCCGACAACTTATCACTCATTATGGGACCTTTCAGCAAGGGTCCAGTCACTCCGGTAGGCGTGGCTCCGGCAGGTGCAGCTTCAGGCTTTGATTATAACCTACCGTCCACCACAGCATGAGCCCGGTACCCCATACCTCATTACGGGATCACTCAGTAAAAGACTGGTTCTCCGGTAGGCATGGCTCCGGCGGGCGCAGCTTCGGGCTTTGATTATAGCCCGCCGTCCACCACCGCATGAGTCCAGCAACTTATCCCTCATTATGGGACCTTTCCGCAAGGGTCCAGTCACTTCGGTAGGCGTGGCTCTGGTAGGTGCAACTTCGGGCTTTGATTATAACCTACCGTCCACCACCGCATGAGCCCGGTACCCCATCCCTTATTATGGGATCGCTCAGCAAAAGTCTGGTTCTCTGATAGGCGTGGCTCCGGCGGGCGCAGCTTTGGGCTTTGATTATAACCTGCCGTCCACCACCACATGAGTCTGATAACTTATCCCTCATTATGGGTCCTTTCAGTAATGGTCCGGTCACTCTGGTAGGCGTGGCTCTGGCAGGCGCAACTTTGGGCTTTGATTATAACATGTTGTCCACCACAGTATGAGCCTGGTACCCCATCCCTCATTACAAGATCACTCAGCAAAAGTCCGATTCTCCGTTAGGCATGGCTCCGCGGGCGAAGCTTCGGGCTTTGATTATAACCCGTCGTCCACCACTGTATGAGTTCGGTAACTTATCCCTCATTATGGGACCTTTCAGCAAGGGTACGGTCACTCCAGTAGGCGTGGCTCCGGCAGGTGCAGCTTCAAGCTTTGATTATAACCTACTGTCCACCACAGCATGAGCTCGGTACCCCATACCTCATTACGGGATCACTCAGTAAAAGTCTGGTTCTCCGGTAGGCGTGGCTCCGGCGAGCGCAACTTTGGGCTTTGATTATAGCCCGCCGTCCACCACTGCATGAGTCCAGCAACTTATCCCTCATTATGGGACCTTTCCGCAAGGGTCCAGTCACTTCGGTAGGCGTGGCTCTGGCAGGTGCAACTTCGGGCTTTGATTATAACCTGCCGTCCACCACCTCATGAGCCCGGTACCCCGTCCCTCATTACGGGATCACCCAGCAAAACTCTGGTTCTCCGGTAGGCGTGGCTCTGGTGGGCACAACTTCGGGCTTTGATTATAACCCGTTGTCCATCACCGCATGAGTCTGGCAACTTATCCCTCATTATGGGACCTTTCAGTAAGGGTCTGGTCACTCCGGTAGACGTGGCTCTGGTAGGTGCAGCTTCGGGATTTGATTATAACTTGCCATCCACCACCATATGTGTCCGACAACTTATCCTTCATTACAGGATCACTCAGTAAAAGTTCAGATCTCCGGTAGGCGTGGCTCCGACGGGCGCAGATTTGGGATTTGATTATAACCTGTCGTCCACCACCGCAAGAGCCTGGCAGCTTATCCTTCATTACAGGATCATTCAGCAATTCTAATGGATATCTTATCACCATTGGCAGGACGATTTGGTCAGTCAGCCAATTACCGAACCTCAATTAACAACAGAGCCACTATATATATGGACTCCTAAATCTGTACTCACTCGACTCTCCGTGGAAAGATCTGTATATGCCAATTGGCAACCAGACCTTCATAGCTGAATCCTTGTAAATGATCTCCTGTCTATATCTCTCTGGAGCCCCATTGAGAGGCTCGTCATTCAGACTTCAATTATCTATAGATTCTTCTCTCTATACGAGGGCCCTACAATCTATCTCTTCGGATCTATCTCTAAGTTATTATCCGACATGCCCTCCGACGGAAAAAGGTAACATTAAAACAAAAGTTTTTACATGTGTGTTACATTACAATAATTGTACAGGTGAAAACATAAAAGAAGCAGAAAAATCAGACTATGAACATTCTGGAGAATGAACCTCCGGTAAATCAATGGAAGGAACCTCCGACAAATTAGCAGAGGGAACCTCCAGTAAATCAACGGAATGAACCTCCGATAAATCAACGGAAGGAACCTTTGGGAGATCAACAGAAGGAGCTTCCAGTAGATCAACAGGAAGAGCCTACGGAAGCTCAGTAGAAGGGGTCGCCGGCGAGTCAGTGGGAGGATCCCTGTCTGGAAGCTCCAGTGGAGGAACTACACAGTACAGCACGATCATGTTGGTCCGGAAGGGCAAGTCGACAAGTATGCCGACAGTATCCAGTGCCGTTGTCCATGCATCATGGTAGGCCAAGTTATAGCCTCCCTTGAAGCCGACTTCATGGGCTTCGGAGCAGACTTCGTGCATCTCCTGGTGGTATTTCTCTCGAGTGTCCCTGAGCCCCTCAGCATAGGCTTTCCTTTCGGTTTAGGCAATGGCCTTTTGTTGCCTTTCATCGAAGTCTCCGACAACATCTATCATCTTCTTCAACTCGACATGTTCTGCCAACACTTTCTCAACTTCCCGGAGAAGGGCATTTTTTTGAGCTTCACGTCCACAAGCCTCGCCTGAAGAGCACACGATTTCACATCCCTTCTCCATGCTCCCCGGGAGACTCGACTGAGTGCACTTATACAAGCCGACAAAACTTTGACAAGCCTGCAAGAACACTATTAGCAGCCATCAGAAAGTTTAAAGGCAAAAAACCAATCAGTAAGAAGGGCCATTACCTTTATGAGACATGTCCCGGAATGGTCATAGATTTGTTCCATGCCGAAAGGCAGAGCTCTTATATCAGCCGGCAATAACAGTGCTCGGAGGAGAGGATGTGCGACCCATGGATCAGCATTCACAATGTCTATCGTCATGACAGTCCTTCTATCATACTTGTGAAAGTCGGGAACCCAAGGTTGGGTAGCTCCAGATTGGCCGGTGGGGGTGGAGGGTGTCACACGACAGTAAACCTCGTAAAGTATAACATCTCGTCAGAATCAAGGGGCTCCTCTTTCACCGGGCGCAGTATCGAAGCCTCAGTCGGAAGGGCGGACAGAGATTTGGCAGCAGCTTCAGCCGCTGGAGCATCTGTCTTCGGCAGCACAAGGCTCGGCCCCGCTCCTCCCACTGCTGCATCATCTATTTCCTAAAAATATTCAAAGACGGTCAGCTTCCTCCGGGAAGGGGCTTACACAATTGGCTCAGCCAAAGCCTTTCTCTTTCCCTTCCCCTTATAATCTTCCAAAAAGCTCTGGTACGTCGACTCGTACCCCAGGACAGTGGGAGCATCCCTGCCGTCACATCTCAGCAAAGCATTGATCCGAGCTGTCGACGATGCCCTTCTCAGGTGCTTAGAAATTGTCAATACATCTGCACAGAAAAAGAAAAGTCAAAACGGAGCTAAGCACGAGTAAAATGTAAAGCTAATTGTCAGTCCCTTACCAGGACAACCTTCTTTGGTCGGCAAAGGGTGACGACGCTCTTTGCTCGGACCAAAATTGTATTCACTGAATAGCTAGAGGTATAGGTTTGCCCACTTCTCTGAATTGGGCAGCCTCAGAAAATATCCCCGTATAGCTTCCGAGCGGTAAAAAAGTACCTTCCGTATGACCGGTCCTGTGATAGAGAAAACAAACCCATCATGTCCAGCACAGAGAATTCCAAACCATACCTTTTGCACAATACCTGAATGCAACCCATGATGCGGTAGCCGTTCACCGACAGTTGATTAAACACGAGATGGAATGAATACAAAAACTCTCTAAGAAAGGGGTGAAATGGAATCTTTAATCGTCCTTCGGTAACGGCCATCAGGGGAACCGTCACATAATCCTCCGAATATGTGACATCTGAACTGACCTCTATGCAAGTCACCGAAGCCGAGATCTCATACTGACGGGAGAATTCTTTATACTTAGGCAGCCCTCCACGGAAGTAATTCAGATAATGGTAGGGCCGATCCTCTCCGGCCGGCCTGGTTAGGCCTCCTAGAGCCCTGTTTGGCCGATCTCCCAGTGCTACAAAGGTTGGTTAATTCTCATCAGAAAAATGACAAACTATATTGGTCTGGCCGGTCGCTTGGGGCTCTCTCGAGGTAGAAACCTCCGGTGCAGTAAACCCATAGGAAGATGATGCATTTCGACTAATAGCAGGGGTTTGCTCCTCCGAGGGAATCCAAAATAGCGAGTCAGAATCTACACTAGAAGAAGAGGAGAGAATGGTGACCACCTAGTCCATATTGATTGTGGAAGCACGGTTTCCGAAGGATTAGGACCTCTCCGGAGGGTTTTTTCGATCAGCAAAAGTCTCGAACATTTAACTACAGCAGTCTATTTATAGGCTTAAACCAGGTACGCAACACAGCTGTCAAACATTTAAAATTGTGCACAAGTACCGAAGAGGTACCGTCTCACTAGCGAACCAGGCGACGCCATGTGGTAGATCACTGACATCCCAGCCGTCATTTATTCGCTGTTGTCAGATGTCAAAATCTGCTCTACCTGGATCATCCCTCCTGAGCAAAGTGTCCGGCACTACAGATTCAATCCTTCCCAGCTAAGCTGGAAAAGATTGAGGGGCTATTGTGGTAGCCGTACCTTAGCTCTAAGGGGTCGGATACGGACTATGGGCCAGACCCTGCTCCGGACAATTTACGTCTGATGGTATAGCTGGTCTCACGGCCCTTCGCCAGACCACAATACTACCCGTCACCCCTCATCGGCAAAAAGCTCTAGCAGTATGGATAGGCCAAACAAAGTTGACCCCTCCGGCTACTACACCGATCGGTCGAGCGATGTCCACTAGTCCTGTAGCGAAGCATCTTCTCTGGCCGACCAGCATAAGTAGAGGAGGCATCCCTGTGGCCTAGCCTTTGACACTGAGCACCACACCCGTCTTCTTTTTAGATCCCCCATCTGTACGATTGACCCGGCCCATCGACCGCATCGGCCTGTTATGGATCGACACGTGCACCACTCGGGCCTAATACCACATGGGAGAGCCCATAACGTGCGGCCCACGCACCAAATTAAACCCTAAAGAGCATCAGTCCATATAATTACCCCCTGAGGGTACTATTCATGGGATCTGCTCCCCGACTGCCAAACGTCCGACCTCTCTTACTTTCTGTTTTCTTTTTAAAGCAGAAACTAACTTAAGCTTCGGAGGCCCCGTCGGCCACAACTGACCGGCAGACACTAACTCTTGTTTTGCAGGAGCCCAGCAGGTGGATCCCATTTTTCCTTTGCAAGGACCCGCACAAACTGTCAGCCACAATGACGATCCTTCAAGTTTGGACCGTGCCAATCCGTCTGTGTTCGAAGACCCAGTCTTCAGGGAAACCCTTCTTCAAGAACCGACTGCCACAATTAGTATGAAATCCATAATCTGATCTTAATTAGGCACGAAATTAAAAATCCAATTAGGTAGATTTTACCTTAGAGATGTAAGGAACAACTTTGAAGAAGAGGTCTCCTCCAAAAACCTTCAATCCTAGTCTTTTTTTGAAAGGCAAAATGTATTATTATATATATAACTGCTACAAAAAAACAGCGAGGATAAAACACCCAGTCGACATACATCTTACACCCAATCTACCAGCCAACACCCCTTACACCACCTGGAACATAAACATGAACCGAAAATGAACCAAAAATGACACAAACACCCTAATAAAAGGCCCAGCTGTGAGCTATTGCCGACCACCTCTTCATTCAATCTAGAATGCTCTTCGATCTGAATATAAAATCCCAAACCTCCCCGCCAGCCAAACACACCCTCCTCTCACTAGGCTAACACGCCCTTCCTTCCAAAATGGTGTGCGAAGTCAAGCTGCTTAGCTGTAGTAAATCTCTTTAAGATTAATTCGTATGTCTTAGTAAACTGAATGCCCACCGCTTTACCCACTTCGATCATGTCACTCACAATCCGTACAACACTTCTCAAGAACTCCTTTTTCTCTAAAGGAGAAAAGGAACCCCCTAATCCATCTATACCAAAATCAACCCCAGGGCAAGGATCAGCCCCTACATCAGAATGAATATCGGCCACCAACTTGATTGCCCCAACCTCCGAGGAATTGGATCCAAACACTTTATGTTGAAGCTTTGACTGGGAACTAACCGCAACCATCTCATTCCCACCAATAAATTCACCTAAAGACGACTTTGCAAAATCCTTAACAGATGGTGAATGTACCTGTGCACTCGATTGTTGAAAGTATGGGACACAGGAAATGGAAGGGATTATGGGGCCTAGATCTTGATTGGAGTGATCGATCTCTCATTACGGTATCACTCAACAAAAATCCGGTTCTCCGGTAGGCGTGGCTCTGGCGGGCGGAGCTTTGGGCTTTGATTATAACCCATCGTCCACCACCGCATGAGCCTGGTACCCCATCCCTCATTACAGGATCACTCAGCAAAAGTCCGGTTCTCCGGTTGGCGTGGCTCCGGCGGGCGCAGCTTCAGGCTTTGATTATAACCCGCCACCCACCACCGCATGAGTCAGGCAACTTATCCCTCATCATGGGACCTTTCAGCAAGGGTCCAGTCAATCCGGTAGGTGTGGCTCCAGCAGGCACAACTTTGGGCTTTGATTATAACCCGCAATCCACCACCACATGCACCCGGTACCCCATCCCTCATTACGGGATCACTCAGTAATTCTAGAGTGATATCCTATCACCATCGATAAGGAAATTTGGCTACTCGGTCGATAGATGGACCTCAATTATTAATAGAGCCATTCTATATATATACGGACTCCTAAATCTATACTCACACGGCTCTCCATGGAAAGGTCTGTATGTGCCAATTAACATCTGAATCTTTATTATTGATGGAGTCGTATCCTTGTGAACAATCTCCTATCTGCGTCTCTTCGAAGCCCCATCGAGAGGGTCGTCAGCCGGACTTCAACTATCAACGGGTCCCTCTCTCTATATGAGGGCCCTATAATCTATCTCTCTAGATTTATTTCTAAATTACTATCCGACACGCCCTCCGATAGAAAGAGGTAATATTAAAACAAAAGTTTTACATATATATTACATTACAATAATTGCACAGGAGGAAACATAAAAGAAACAGAAAAATCACACTATAAACATTCTGGGGGAGGCATCTCCGGCACTATGAACATTCTGGGGGAGGCATCTCCGGCAAATCAGCAGAAGGAGCCTCCAGTAAATCAATAGGGGGAGCCTCCGGCCGATCAGGGGAAGGAAATTCTGGTAGATTAGCAGAGGGAACCTCTGGTGGATCAACAGGAAGAGCCTCCGGTAGCTCAGCAGAAGGGGTCTTCGGCGAGTGAGTGGGAGGATCTCTGTTTGGAAGCTCCAATGGAGGAACTACACAGTCCAGCATGATCACGTTGGTGTGGAAGGGTGAGTCGGTAGGAATGCCAATAGTATCCAATGTCGTCTTCCAGGCATCATGTTAAGCCAAATTATAGCCTCCCTTGAAGCCTACTTCATGGGCTTCGGGGTAGATTTCGTGTATCTCCTGGCGATATTGCTCTCTAGCATCCCTGAGCCTCTCATTATATGCCTTCCTATCGGCTTCAACAATGGCCTATCGTAGCCTCTCATCGAAGTCTCCGGAATCATCTATCATCTTCTTCAACTCGGCCTGCTCTGCCAACACTTTCTCAACTTCCCAGAGAAGGGCATTTTTCTGAGCTTTCACGTCCGCAAGGCTGGTCTGAAGATCGCGCGATTTCACATCCCTTCTCTATGCTCCACGAAGACTCGACTGAGTGCACTTATAAAAGCTGACAAAACTTTGACAGGCCTGCAAGAACACCAGTGGCAACCGTCAGAAGATTTAAAAGCAAAGAACCAATTAGAAAAAATGACCATTACCTTTATGAGGCATGTCCCGGTATGGTAATAGATTTTCTCTACGTCGGCAGGCAGAGCTCTCATATCAGCCGGCAATAACAGTGCTCGGAGGAGAGGATGTGTGATCCATGAATCAACGTTCACACTATCCATCGTCAGGACAGTTCTTCCGTTATACTTGCGAAAGTCAAGAGCCCAGGGTTGGGGCGGCACCGGTTCGGCCGGTGGCGGTGGAGGGTGTCACATGGTAGTAAACCTAGTAAAATCTAGCATCTCGTCATAACCAAGAGGCTCCTCTTACACCGGGCACAGTATCAGAGCCTCAATTAGAAGGGAGGTCGGAGATTTCGCAGCAACTTCAGCCGTCGGAGCATCTGTCTCCGGCAACACAAGGATCAGCCTCGCCTCTCGCGTTGCTGTATTGTCTACTTCCTGAAAATATTCAAAGACAGTCAGCTTCCTTTGGGCAGGGGCTCGCATAACTGGCTCAACCGAATCCTTTCTCTTTCCCTTCCCCTTACGATCTTTCCAAAAAGCTTTGGTATGTCGGCTCGCACCCCAGGAGAGTGGGAGCATCCCTGTCGTCACACCTCAGCAGAGCATCGATCCGAGCTGTCGAAGATGACCTTCTCAGGTGCTTGGAAATTGTCGATACATCTGCGCATGAGAATCAAAGTCAAAACAGAGCAAAGCACGAGTAAAATCTAAAGCTAACTACTGGACCCTTACAAGAACTGTCTTCTTTGGTCGGCAAAGGGTGTCGACGCTCTTCGCTCGGACCAAAATTGTATTCAATGAACAGTTGGAGGTATAGGTTCGCCCACTTTTCTGAATCCAGTAGTCTCAGAAAAATATCCCCGTACAGCTTCTGAGCGGTAAAAAAGTATCTTCCAGACGATCGGTTCTATGAAAGAGAAAACAAACCCATCAGGTCCGGTACAGAGAACTTCAAACCATGCCTTTCGCACAATACCTGAATGCAGCCCATGATCCGATATCCATTCACCGACAATTGATTAGGTGCGAGATGGAACGAATACAAAAACTCTCGAAGAAAGGAGTGCAATAGAATCCTAAACGTCCTTTGGTAACGGCCATCAGAGGAACCGTCACATAGTCCTCCGAATATGTGACCTCCGCGCCGACCTCTATGAAAGTCACTGAAGTCGGAATCTCATACCGACGGGAGAATTCTTCATATTCAAGCAGCCCTCCACAGAAGTAATTCAGGTAATGACAGGTCCGATCCCCTCCGGCCGGCCTGATTAGGCCTTCTAGAGCCCTATTTGGCCGACCTCCTAGTGCCACAAAGGTTAGTTCTATCTCATTAGAAAACTGACGAACTATGTTGGTCTGGCCAACTGCTTGAGTCTGTCTCGAGGTAGAAACCTCCGGCACAGTAAACCTAGAGGAAGATGATGTCTTTGGACTAACAGCAGGGGTTTGCTCTTCCGAGGGCATCCGAAACAATGAGTCGGAATCCACACTAGAAGAAGAGGAGAGGATGGTAACCATCTGATCCATATTGATTGTAGAAGCACGACTGTCGAAGGATTAAGAGCTCTCTGGAGGGTTCTACTGATCATCAAAAGTCTCGAACATTTACCTACAACAGCCTATTTATAGGCTCTAACTAGGTATACAACACAACTGTCAAACATTTAATATTATACATAAGTACCGAAGAGGTACCGTCTAACTGGCAAACCAGGCAATGCCATGTGGCAGATCACTGACATCCTTGCCGTTATTTATTCGCCGTTGTCAGGTGTCAGAATCCGCTCTAACCGGATCATCCCTCCTGAGAAAAGTGTCCGGCTCTATAGATTCAATCTTTCCCAGCTGAGCTGGAAAAGATTGAGGGGCAATTGTGGTAGTCGGACCTCAGCTCTTGAAGATCGGATCTGGACTATAGAGCCAGACCCTGCTCCGCACCATTTGCGTCTGATGGTATCGCTGGTCTTACGGCCCTTCGCCGGACCCCAATACTACCCGTCATCCCTCATAAGAAAAATGCTTCGGCTGCATGGATAGGCCAAACTAAGTTGACCCCTTCGGCTACTACACCGGTCGGTCAGGAGATGTCCACCAGTCCTGTGGCAAAACATCTTCCCTGGCCGACCAACTCATAGCGGAGGAGACATTCTTGCGGCCTAGCCTTCGGCACTGAGCACCACGCCCGTCTTCTTTTCAGATCCCCCATCTGTACGGTTGACCTAGCCCACTGACTGCACCGACCCATTATGGCTCGACACATGCACCACTTGGGCCTAATACCACACGGGGAGCCCATAACATGCAACCCACACACTAGTTTAAATCCTGGAGAGCATCAGTCTCTATAAATACCCCATGAGGGTACTGTTCATGGGATCTGCTCCCCGACTACCAAATGCCTGTCCTCTCTTACTTTGTGTTTCCTTCCTAAAGCAGAAACTAACATAAGCTTCGGAGGCCCCGTCGGCCACAACCGACCGGTGGGCACTAACCCTTGTTTTGCAGGAGCCCAGCAGGTGGATCCCATTTTTCCTTTGCAGGGACCTGTGCAAACTGTCGGCCACAGTGACGACCCCTTCAAGACCAGACCGTGCTAATCTGTCTGTATCCGAAGACCCAGTTATCGGGGAAACCATTCTTGAAGAACCGGACACCACAGTAAAGGAACAAGATCCAGAGTGTCACGCCCGAACCAAATAAAATAAAATAAAATTAAAATATAATAATATTTTGGAAGAAAAGTAAAAGGAAAAGCAATGTGAGAGGGTTTGATATTATTTTTAAAAAGTTATAATAATTTTTAAGTAAAAATAAAAGTAATTGTATTTTAATTATATATCAATTGTAAGAGTGGCTCACAAGGGTTATTAGACCTTAAATGAGAGGGCAATAAAGTCTTTAACATTAAAAACATGTCATTAAGAGTATAAAAGCCCACTATACTCCAATTAGGGTTGTATTTGCAAGTGTGGAAGGCTATAGATCTAGAGAGGATTAGAGAGGTCAACCTTGGAGATTAAACCATTCAAGGCTTGGATTAAAGCTTTTTGAAGAAATCTCCTTCTTCAATCTTGTGCACAACATCAATTAGGTAAGATCTGTGTTTTTACATTTTTAATTCCGTGCTTAATTAGCCCTGGATTAAGGGTTCTTCCTTAATCACGTTTAGGGGGCTGTTTAAGTGGACCTAGTTGACAAAATCATGTTTTTAGGTGTTCTAAACTTGATCTTTGAGGCTAAAACTTTGATATGATTTGAGGGAAAGGATTTCAATCAAGTTACAGTAGTTGGTTTGGGGTTTTTACACAAAAAATCGAGTTTAGAAGAGGTTTAGTCGAAGGTGATTAGCAAATCGATTAGCAGATTTTCGATCTGCTCGATTCTGTACAGACCGGTATACTCACCGGTATGTCGGGCGGCATGCCGGTTGGCGTACCGGCCTTAACAAAGTTGTCCAGTAAAGCCTAAGAAAATCATACGTGAAAAATTGTGTTGACCGGCATGCCGGCCGGCATGCCAGGCGGTACACCGGTTACCATACCGGTTTTGAGCCATTTTGGACACCGGTATGCCGGGCGGTACACCGGCTGTGTACCGGTTATCATAACGGTTAGAAGGATTTGAGGGAGAAATGGTTTTGGTCATCGGGAAGTGATATTTAATCAATTTTAAAATATTTTAAGGAGAAATTCCTGATTGTGAGAGGCTGTAAAATCAGTAAATAAAATCCTTAAAAATTATAATTTAGTTTTTGGAAGGATTATTTATACGTGGTTACGTTATAACAGGAGATCAGCCCGGATCTTCAAAGGCACCTCAGTAGATTCACATACGGCGAGCTTACCTTACCCGGTGAGTGTGTAGCTACCTTTTATATATATGTGCTTTGTTTGTCCATGAGATTGTGTGGAAGTTGTGGTAGTTACGTGATTTTTATGTGATAAATGCATAGGAATAATTGTTCTTACTTTCTACTTGCAAGCATGTGAAAGAATGAAAACAAATTATAAAATGTCGATGTTGGGACTGCGGGACCAACGACATACAAAGAGGATTGTGACATGCCGAGGTTGGAACTGCGGGGCCAACGGCATGAAATATCGATTGTGAAGTGCTATAAGCAATGTGATATGTCGAGGTTGGGACTGCGGGACCAACGACATACAAGATGATGGGGAAAACCCATTTACATGTTGAAGTCGGGCTGCGGTTCGGTGACATGTTGCGTGTTGAGGTTGGAACTGTGGGGCCAACAAAAGGAAAAGATACAATGAGCATGTTATACAAAATTACAGAAAAACAGTACATGAACGTGATATGAATACGTGATAGATAGGGAGCGTCACCACCCCTTTGGACAGTTGTTGTGTACGTGATAGATGGGAAGAGTCACCACCCCTTGGACAAATGCATGTTTGCGTGATAGATAGGGGAGAGTCACAACCCCTTAGTTGCTTGTTCTTTGCCTGTACTTTACCTGTACTTTGCCTGTACCCTGTGAGTTCTCTTTATATTAGCAAAGTGCATATATTGATTGTTGTAGCTGACACTCCTGGATATCTTTTGCTGTTTTGTTTTGCAATTTATATCCAGGTTAGGAGGAGTAGCTGGTTCACTTTTGCTAGCCATTGCCAGGTTGCCTTGCCGAGCTGTTTTAGAGGTTGCTCTATGTTTGGAGATTTTTTTTACTTTCAGTTTCAGTATAGGGTTTGAGATAGAGACTGTTTTTACTTTGTTGGTTGAACTATGAGACTTGTGTTGTTGGGTAGTGGAGTTTCTCTTTTACACTACTGGTTGGAGTTTTGATATTCATATTTCCGCTGCGTTGGTTTTACTTTACCGTTAGACTTGTGAGTTGTAGTGATTTTTATCACTTGAGTTTTTAGTTGTGGTACTTTGTAGTCATTATCCGTTGTCAGTTTATAATATTTTTCATATATTCTGGAATGGGTCATGACAGCTTGGTATCAGAGCCAGGTTGATAGGTTCTGAAGTCAAGAGTACTTGAGGTTTTGAGGAGAGAGTTGATAAGAGTCAGTAGGGTATATATTCCGGGATTATTGTGCGTGTTACTTCGACACCAAGTCAACTACCTTGAAATCCGATTTGAAAAGCGCCTGATCAACGTATTTTTCAATTGGAAAGTCTCGGGCAGTTAATTGGAAAAGCATAATATATCGGAATACCGTGTCTAGGATGAGTCGAGAAGTGTGTAATAGTGTGTTAGTAGAGTGTTTGAGATAAGGAGAATCAGCAAAGGCATGGCTTGGCAAAGGAACCATAAGGCTAGGACACTTGGGTGTTGCACAATTTACTTCGCTTTATGCATTGTGATGAGATGTACTATATTATGTACTTTTGTGTGATTGTCTCTAATAAATCTTTTTGACAATCAGGAGAGTATTATGGAGCATGTAGAGGATGCCGCTTCCACTGGACCTGCACAGGGTGAGGTGAATCAGCCTCCTACTCAGGGGAATCCACCTCCAGCAGTTCCGGAGAATCGGGTAGAGGCAGCCATGGCTCAGTTCTTGGAGAACCAGGCTGCGTTTATGCAGTGGCAGACTGCTCAGAGAGGTGGCAGCTGGGACCAGTTTATTAGAGAGGTTCCGTCGGATGTCTCCGGCAGAGTTTGGTGGGGGAGTATCTCCCGCTTTGGCAGAGGAGTGGCTGAAAGATGTTGAGAGAGTGTTGCGTGCCATGGGCGCATCAGATGAACAGAAAGTCAATCTAACGACTTTCAAATTGAAGGGCGAGGCCCTAATTTGGTGGTAAGCTTACAGCCGCCAGCTGACTACAGTGGAGGAGGGTGGAGTTCCTAGGGCTATTACCTGGGACTTGTTCATCAAGGGATTCAATGATCATTTCTATCCTGAGAGCTATCGCACCGAGCAGGAGAATGCTTTCTTGTACCTAAAGCAAGGAAGCATGACAGTGGATGATTATGAGATAAAGTTTGCTGCTTTGTCTCGCTATGCTGTGGAGCTTGTGAACACCGATGCCAAACGGTGTAAGAGGTTCAGAGGGGGATTGATCCCTAGTATTGCTACGCGATTGACTCAGTTCCGAGAAAAGGACTATGCTGATCTTGTGGAGATGACCAAGATGACTGGCAAAGATGTTCAGACCTTGGCTGAGCACAGAGCCAAGAAGGGGAAGACTAGCGGTGGTTGGTCGGGAAAGGCGACCAGTGATGGGAAGTCTATTTTTGGCAGGGGGCACAGTGGCTCCAAGTCACAGAAGAATTGGCAGAGAGAAAAGGACAGTCAGAGTGGCAGTCAGTTTTCTGGGGCTAGTGTTCAGAGTGGAGGCCGCCGTTGTTTCTAGTGTGGAGGAGAGGGGCATCTGGCCTGTGATTGTTCAGAGAAGAAGACAGAGATGCCAGTTGTGAAATGCTTTTCTTGTGGAGAGATGGGGCACAAATCATATCATTGCGGTAAAAATCGTAGTGCTCCAGCATCATCAGTGGGCAGTGCGGCAGTGGTTCCGGGCCGTGGTCAGGGTACTACTGTTGTTCCAGGCAGAGTCTTTGCAGTGACACGTCAGGGGGCCGAGGCAGCACCAGATGTGGTCACAGGTACATTTCTTATATCGGGTTTTTATGCCCGAGTTCTTCTTGATTATGGATCTACTCACTCATTTATATCAGAGTCTTTTGGTCGTATGCTTGATAGACCTTCAGTGGTCTTAACTTATACTTTGGCCATATCTACACCTATGGGGGAGATAGTTAGAGTGAGTACTTGTTATCCGGATTGTGCTCTAGAGGTGGAGGGGAGACGGTTAGTAGTGGACTTAGTGCCATTGGCCATGTCTGATTTCGATGTTATTCTGGGTATGGACTTCTTATCAGCACATCATGCCTTGATCGATTGTCTGTCAAAAGAAGTTCTTTTTATTATTCCAGATGAGGCCAACATCAAAATTTGGGGTGAGAAGAAAGTGGCAAAGTCTTGCCTTATTTCTAGTCTGCGTGCGAGGACACTCCTTAGTAAAGGGTGTCAAGGCTATCTAGTCTATATTGTTGATGATCGAGAGGTGAAGACAAAAATTTCTGATATTCCAGTGGTGAATGAATTTGAAGATGTGTTTCCAGCTGATCTGCTAGGAGTTGTTCCCGATAGGGAAATTGAGTTCATTATTGAGCTAGTGCCTGGGGTGAGCCCCATATCTATTGCGCCATAAAGAATGGCACCTGCAGAGTTGTATGAGCTGAAAGTTCAGCTGAGGGAATATTTGCAGAAGGGCTTTATTCAGTCTAGTTCTTCACCATGGGGTGCGCCTGTGCTCTTTGTGAAGAAAATGATGGCTCCATGAGAATGTGCATTGATTATCGGCAGCTGAATAGGGTGACTGTTAAAAATAAGTACCCTTTGCCCAGAATCGATGATTTGTTTGATCAGTTGCAAGGGGCAACTATTTTCTCGAAGATTGATTTGAGATCTGGATACCATCAGTTGAAGATCAGAGACAGTGATGTGCCGAAGACAGAATTTCGTACTAGGTACGGACATTTTGAGTTTTTGGTCATGCCTTTTGGGCTGACAAATGCTCCTGCAGTTTTCATGGATCTGATGAATCGGGTTTTTCAACCCTATTTGGACTCTTTTGTTGTGGTATTAATTGATAATATTCTTGTTTACTCCCGTACTATGGAGGAGCATGAACATCACCTGAGGACTGTGTTGTAGACTCTGAGAGAGAAACAATTGTTTGGGAAGTTCAGCAAGTGTGAATTCTGGCTGAAGAGTGTGATTTTCTTGGGGCATGTGATATATAGTGATGGCATCCGTGTGGACCCGAAGAAGATTGAGGTAGTGGTTAGTTGGCCAGCACCTTCTAGTGTGACTGAGGTCCGGAGTTTTCTGGGTTTGGCTGGATATTACCGTCGCTTCATTCGTGGCTTTTCAGAGATTGCTTTGCCTATGACAAAGCTTATTCAGAAGAATGTCAGATTTGTATGATCTAACGAATGTGAGAGAAGCTTTCAGTTGTTGAAAGAGAAGTCGGTGACTGCTCCAGTTCTGACAGTTCCTGAGGGAACCAATGATTTGGTGATCTACAGTGATGCGTCTTTGCGTGGTTTGGGTTGTGTCCTGATGCAGAGAGGGAAAGTTATTGCTTATGCTTCACATCAGCTGAAGTCTAATGAGCTAAATTACCCTACCTATGATCTGGAGTTGGCAGCGGTGGTTTTTGCTCTAAAGCAGTGGCGGCATTATCTTTATGGTGTGACTTGTGAGATTTACACAGATCACCAGAGTCTCAAATATTTGTTCACCCAAAAGAACTAAATTTGAGATAGCGGTGATGGCTAGAGTTGATTAAGGATTATGACTGCTCGATCCATTATCATCCAGGTAAGGCCAATGTGGTGGCCGATGCTTTGAGTCGGAAATCGACTGGCAGTTTATCTTGTGTGAGATGTGCCAGAGTTGAGAACTTTTGTAAAGTGAAGAAGATGAATGCAGAGTTAGAGTTGGGCAAGGGAGATGTGTTGTTAGCTCGGTTTTCTGTGCGACCGACCTTTATTGATCGTATTCTTGCAGAGCAGAATTTTGATGAGTTTCTGAGAAAGAAGAAATAGCAAGTAGTTGATGGCATAGAGAGTGAGTTCTGGATTGGCAGTGACGGTATGCTTATGTTCGAACAGCGGATGTGTGTTTCTGACAGTCCTGATCTGAAAAATAGTATCCTGGAGGAAGCTCATTGTTCTGCTTATGCCATGCATCTAGGTGGCAATAAGCTGTACAGGAATTTACGAGAGAATTTTTGGTGGAAGGGCATGAAGAGGGACATTGCAGAGTTTGTGTCCAAGTGCTTGACTTGCCAGAGGGTAAAGGTGGAGCATCAGAGGCCTGCGGGTTTGCTTTAGAATCTACCGATACCTGTATGAAAGTGGGAGCACGTGACCATGGATTTTGTGGTGGGATTGTCGCGTTGTAGCAGAGGCTTTGATTCCATTTGGGTGATTGTGGATAGGTTGACCAAATCAGCTCACTTTTTGCCGGTGCGTGTCACCTACACCACTGAGAGATATGCGAAGCTTTACATCGAGGAGATTGTTCGATTGTATGGAGTCCCAGTGTCGATTGTCAGCGACAGGGATCCTAAGTTCATTTCGAGATTTTGGCAGAGTTTGCAACATGCTTTGGGGACTTCATTGAAGTTTAGTACGGCTTTCCATCCGCAGACCGATGGTCAGTCGGAGAGGACTATTCAGATTTTGGAGGACATGTTGCGAGGGTGTGTTCTTAATTTCCGTGGAGTCTGGGATGACTATCTTCCATTGGCAGAGTTTGCGTATAATAATAGTTATCAGTCCAGCATCGGTATGGCACCTTATGAGGCACTGTATGGAAGGCATTATCGTACGCCTATTTGTTGGAGCGAGGTTGGGGAGCGCCAGTTGTTGGGGCCTGAGTTGATTCAGCAATCAGCAGATGTGGTGAAGTTGATTAGAGAGAGGCTGAGGGTGGCTCAGAGTCGGCAAAAGAGTTATGCCAACAACCGTCGCAGAGACTTGGAGTTTGAGGTGGGTGACAAAGTTTTTTTCGAGTTTCACCTGGAGAGGAGTTATCCGTTTCAGAGGTAAGGGGAAGTTAGCTCCCAGGTATGTGGGGCCTTATGAGATCACCGAGAGAGTTGGTGTGGCAGCTTACCGATTATCCTTGCCAGCTGAGTTATCCCATTTGCATGATGTCTTTCATGTATCCGCTCTTCGTAAGTGCATTGGTGATTCTACTCATGTTTTGCCAGACGAGGGGTTAGAGATTCAGGAAGACTTGTCTTATGTGGAGGAGCCGTTGAGGATTATTGACCGGAAGGAGCAAGTTTTGCGCTCCAAGATTGTGCGATGGGTGAAAGTCTTATGGTGACACCATGGCTTGGAAAAAGCCACTTGGGAGGGCGAGGAGGCCATGAAGATCAAATATCCCCACTTATTCGATTCAGGTATGTCTTTATTTTCGAGGGCGAAAATTTCTTAAGGAGGGAAGAGTTGTCACGCCCGAAGCAAATTAAATAAAATTCAATTAAAATATTATAATATTTTGGAAGAAAAGAAGAAGGAAAAGCAATGTGAGAGGGTTTGATATTCTTTTTAAAGAGTTATAATAATTTTTAAGTAAAAATAAGAGTAATTGTATTTTAATTATATACCAATTGTAAGAGTGGCTCACAAGGGTTATTAGACCTTAAGTGAGAGGGCAATAAAGTCTTTAACATTAAAAACCTGTCATTAAGAGTATAAAAGCCCACTATACTCCAATTAGGGTTGTATTTGCAAGTGTGGAAGGCTATAGACCTAGAGAGGATTAGAGACGTCAACCTTGGAGATTAAGCCATTCAAGGCTTGGATTGAAGCTTTTTGAAGAAATCTCATTCTTCAATCTTGTGCACAACATCAATTAGGTAAGATCTATGTTTTTACATTTTTAATTTCTTGCTTAATTAGCCCTGGATTAAGGGTTCTTCCTTAATCACGTTTAGGGAGCTGTTTAAGTGGACCTAGTTGACAAAATCATGTTTTTAGGTGTACTAAACTTGATCTTTGAGGCTAAAACATTGATATGATTTGAGGGAAAGGATTTCAATCAAGTTACAGTAGTTGGTTTGGGGTTTTTACACAAAAAATCGAGTTTAGAAGAGGTTTAGTCGAAGGTGATTAGCAAATCGATTAGCAGATTTTCGATCTGCTCGATTCTGTACAGACTAGTATACGCACCGATATGTCGGGCGGCATGTCGGTTGGCGTACCGGCCTTAACAAAGTTGCCCAGTAAAGCCTAAGAAAATCATACGTGAAAAATTGTGTTGACCGGCATGCCGGCCAGCATGCCGGGCGGTACACCGGTTACCATACCGATTACCATACCGGTTTTGAGCCATTTTGGATAGTAGGTTTTGTTTTATAAAAGATCGAAAAATTACACTAACCGGAATGCCGTCCGGCATGCCGGGCGGTACACCGGCTGTGTACCGGTTATCATACTGGTTAGAAGGATTTTGGGGGAAAATGGTTTTGGTCATCGGGAAGTGATATTTAATCAATTTTAAAAATATTTTAAGGAGAAATTCCTGATTGTGAGAGGCTGTAAAATCAGTAAATAAAATGCTTAAAAATTATAATTTAGTTTTTGGAAGGATTATTTATACGTGGTTACGTTATAATAGGAGATTAGCCCGGATCTTCAAAGGCACCCCAGTAGATTCACATACGGCGAGCTTACCTTACCCGGTGAGTGTGTAGCTACCTTTTATATACATGTGCTTTGTTTGTACATGAGATTGTGTGGAAGTTGTGGTAGTTACGTGATTTTCATGCGATAAATGCATAGGAATAGTTGTTCTTACTTCCTACTTGCAAGCATGTGAAAGAATGAAAACAAATTATAAAATGTCGATGTTGGGACTGCGGGACCAACGGCATACAAAGAGGATTGTGACATGCCGAGGTTGGAACTGCGGGGCCAACGTCATGAAATATCGATTATGAAGTGCTATAAGCAATGTGATATGTCAAGGTTGGGACTCCGGGACCAACGGCATAAAAGATGATGGGGAAAACCCCCTTTACATGTTGAAGACGGGCTGCGGTTCGGTGACATGTTGCGTGTTGAGGTTGGAACTGTGGGGCTAACAAAAGGAAAAGATACAATGAGCATGTTATACAAATTTATAGAAAAACAGTACATGAACGTGATATGAATATGTGATAGATGGGGAGAGTCACCACCCCTTTGGACAGTTGTTGTGTACGTGATAGATGGGGGTAGTCACCACCCCTTGGACAAATGCATGTTTACGTGATAGATAGGGGAAAGTCACAACCCCTTAGTTGCTTGTTCTTTAGCTGTACTTTACTTGTACTTTACCTATACTTTGTCTGTACCCTGTGAGTTCTCTTTATATTAGCAAAGTGCATATATTGACTGTTGTAGCTGACACTCCTAGATATCTTTTGCTGTTTTGTTTTGCAATTTATATCTAGGTCAGGAGGAGTAGCTGGTTCACTTTTGCTAGCCATTGCCAGATTGCCTTGACGAGCTGTTTTAGAAGTTGCTCCATGTTTGGAGATTTTTTTTACTTTCAGTTTTAGTATAGGGTTTAAGATCGAGACTGTTTTTACTTTGTTGGTTGAACTATGAGACTTGTGTTGTTGGGTAGTGGAGTTTCTCTTTTACACTACTGGTTGGAGTTTTGATATTCATATTTCTGTTGCGTTGGTTTTACTTTACCGTTAGACTTGTGAGTTGTAGTGATTTTTATCACTTGAGTTTTTAGTTGTGGTACTTTGTAGTCATTATCCGTTGCCACTTTATAATATTTTTCATATATTCTGGAATGGGTCGTGACACAGAGTGTGGGTTGGAACATGTCGATACACAACCTGGAAAGGAGTGTGCCCTGTGGATCTGTTGACGGTGTTGTTGAATGCAAACTCAGCTTTGGGAAACTGGAGATCCCACTGCCTTGGCCTGTCTCCTGCTAGGCAATGTAGCATGTTGCCGAGTATGCAGTTGACCACCTTCGTTTTGGCCATCTGTCTGCAGATGACACATACTGCTGAATTAGAGACTGGTCTCAAATTTGGCCCACAACGTCCTCCAAAAATGATTGAGGAATTTGATGTCTCTGTCCGATGTGATAGTTTTAGGTACGCCGTATAACGAATAATCTCTCTAAAGAAAAGATTGGTAGTGTTTGAGACGTCATGAGTCTTCCTGAATGCCACAAAGTGTGCTATTTTCGAAAATCTATCAACCACCACCATGATTGAGTCTATGGCTCTTTGTGTTCTGGGCAATCTGAGCACAAAATCCATGGACAGGTCTTACCATGGTGCCTCGGGAATAGGCAAGGGAGTATAGATCCCTATGTTCTAGGTCTGGTTTTTGGCTGTTTGGAAAACATAACATCTCTGAATGAATTGACCAACATCTCGCTTGAGCTGAGGCCAATGATATCTATCCTCTACCTGTTGGATAGTCTTATCATGACCCATGTGTCCTCCAAGTCTACCGCAGTGAATCTCATTTACTAACAACTCTCGCAATGAGGACCTGGGGATGCACAACTAATTTCCCTTGAATAAATATCCCTCATGGATAAGAAATCCATTCAATCCTATTTTGGTGAGCTGACATTGGGACCACAAATCCTAGAAATCTTCGTCTTCCTCGTACAGTTCCTTGAGGAAGTCAAATCCCACTAGCTCTGTGCGGGCAACAGCAAGAAGGGATGCTTTGTGGCTTAGGGCATCAGCAGCTCGGTTAGAGGTTCCCGTGGTGTGCTTCAAACAAACTTGAAAGCTTGGACATGGGCAATCCACCTGGCATGATTCCTGTTAATTATTGCTGAGCTGTTCAAAAATTCCAAAGCCTTGTTGTCAGTGTAGAGCACAAACTTCTGATGAATGAGGTAGTGTTCCCAAACTCTTAGAGCTTGGATAACTGCGTAGAGCTCCAGCTCATAAGCAGACCAATTCTTTTCGGCCTCGCTCAGCTTCTCACTATAGTAAGCCACTAGTCGGCCTTCCTGGGATAAAACAACTCCAATGCAAATGTAGCTAGCATCCGTATGGAACTCGAATAGCTTGTTGAAATTCGGAAGGGCTAAGATGGGTGCTGAGGCTAGTGGTAGCCACTCCTCAATTCTAGCTTCGAAAAGATTATAGCTCCTACTAACTGATCCAACATGTCTTTAAGCCGTGGAATGGGAAAATGGTATTTGATGGTAATCTTGTTAATAGCTCGGCTGTCAAAACACATTCTCCAACTCCCATCCTTCTTTGGTGTAAGTAGTGTGGGCACTACACATGGGTTCATACTTTCTTGAAGAAATCCCTTTCTGAATAGCTCACTGATCTACGCCTGGAGCTCGGCATGCTCTGTCGGGATCATCCGGTAGTGCGGTAAATTCGAGAGACGTGATCCTGGGATCAGGTCTAATTGATGCTGAATGTCCCGTACTGGGGTAAACCGTCTGGCAGCTCGGCTGAAAGGACTGAGTTGAACTCTTCAATATTGGGTTCCATCTCGACAGGTACGCTGGTTTGTTGTGAGCTCTCTCCTTTTACTACCACCACGTGCACTTCATTTTTCTTGAGCTCTTCTTTTCCCAACTCTGGCACTACTAGTAGAGTAATGCTGACAGTACGAGTCTCCTTAGGTTTGTGTCCTCCCGTGGGAACCAAAGTAATCTTGGTCCCGTGGTGCATAAAAGAGTAAGTGTTGAGACGACCATTTTGAGTAGAACCAACATCGTATTGCCAAGTCCTGCTTAGCAGCAAATGGCAAACTGACATATCCACCACGTCACATACCACCTCATCTTTGTACTTCTGGCTAATAGAAAGTTGTACCGTACAGCGCGTACTAAGCTTGACTTCTCCACTGTCATTGATCCAACCAATCTTGTAGGGATTGGGATGAGCTTCGGTTTTCAATTGAAGCTTATCCACCATAGTTTGAGAAACTATGTTGTCAGTACTCCCCTCATCAATAATCAGCTCACACACTCCCTGACCCACCATACAGTGAGTGTGAAAGATATTGTGCCTCTGAGTTTCAGCTTCTAATCTTGGGGAATACAGCAATCTACGGACAACTAAAACCACTCCTTCATCAGCATCCACCACTTCTTCTTCATCAAACTCTTGGGCCTAATCCTTTAACAGCTCTTCTTCCTCATCCCCTTGCAGAGCAAGGTTAGCAACACGTATGTTGGGGCAGTTGTTAGAGCGATGACCTGGTTCCCCATACCTGTAACACTTGATGGGCTGCGAAGATGGTGTGTAAGGGCTTGGTGAGGTCTTCTGGAGTGCAGCGACCTGTTTACTGCCTTGCCGCACTAGTTGAGTTGCACTTGAGCTCCCTCCGGCTTCTCCTCCACTTGCCGCACTACTACTCATCTGACTAGGCAGTTGAAGGACCATGAGCGTAACTATCCAACCCATGATCTCGAATTGGCCGCTATCATTTTTGCTCTCAAGAGTTTGAGATATTATTTGTATGGTGAACAGTTTGAGGTCTTCTCAGACCATAAGAGCCTCAAATATCTCTTCACTCAGAAAGAGCTTAACTTGCATCAGAGGTAATGGATGGAACATCTAGAGGATTATGACTTCGATTTGTAGTTCCATCCTGGTAAGGCCAATGTTGTTACAGATTCCTTTAGTAGGAAGTCTTCGCACTTGGCCTGTGTTGGCCATTCTTGATTAGAAGTTGGTTGGTGATCTCCAACCTTATCTTACTTATTCCGAGGAAGTTAGCCCTCAGACTACCTTATGCAATATGACCATTCATTCTGTATTGTCACAAAATGTCATAGAGGCACAAGCTAGTGATGACGAGACCGCCGCTTATCGCTCTAAGTTCTTGGCTGGTGAGGCTAGTCCTGAATGATGGCCTATGCAGACTTGAGTATTCGTTTTCATAGTCGGTTATTTGTTCCTGCTTTTTTCCGCGAGGCTATCCTACATGAGTTTCATTGTTCTCCTTTTGTCGTTCATCCTGGTGGCACAAAGATGTACCATGATCTACGTCGTTAGTTTTGGTGGCCAGGAATGAAACGGGATGTTGTTGGGTTTGTGGCTAGATGCCTTACTTGTTAGTAAGTTAAAGCTGAGCATCAGAGATCTGTTGGTTTGTTACAGCCCTTACATGTTCCTGAATAGAAGTGGGAGTATGTGAAAACAGATTTTGTGACCGATTTGCCGAGAGCCCCGGGTGGATTTGATGCCATTTGGGTTGTTTTAGACCGTTTGACGAAGTCTGCACACTTATTGCCCATTCGTATTACTCAGTCTTTGGATTCTTTGAGCAAGTTGTACATTTGTGAGATTATTCGGTTGCATGGTGCCCCATGTTCTATTGTTTCTGATCGTGATCCCCGATTTACTTCTAGATTTTGGCATAGCCTGCAAGCTGCCATGGGTACCAAGCTTGTGTTCAGTACTGCCTTTCACCCTCAGATTGACGGTCAATCTGAGCGTACCATTCAGATCTTGGAGGACATGCTCCGTTCTTATGTTCTCAATTTTGGTGGCGATTGGTCCGAACATCATCCTTTGGTAGAATTTGCCTATAATAATAGTTTTTAGTCGAGTATCGGTATGATACCTTTTGAGGTATTGTATGGTCGTCAGTGTAAATCTCCAGTATGTTGGTTGGAAGTGGGTGAATATGCAATTTTTGGTTTCGAAGCAACTCATAAAACCACCGAGCAAATTAAATTGATTCGTCAACGTTTACTTACAGCTCAAAGTAGGCATAAGAGTTATGCCGTTTGTCGTCCTCATCCTCTATCTTTTAAAGTTGGTGATCATGTCTTCCTTAAGATATTGCCTAGACGAGGCATTTCTCGTTTTGGGACGAATGGTGTAATGACCCATCCCGAAAAACCAATATTTTAAATAATTTCCGGCTACGAGTCATTACTTAAAACATCTTAATATTTTTCATCCAATAAATTTTTTCCATTTTTCTAATCATTCTAATAAAGATAAGAAGCGGAACTAAAGAAATGATAATTTAAAAACCACCAACAACTACATATCCAGTGTGACAGTCTAAATATAACCAAAAACAAGGTCCCACAACAAAAATAGTAGTCTACTAAAAAGAGAAACTGACAGTCTGGAAACATAAAACTATCGCACATCCTCACTCTACAACTGTAAGGAAGAAACAGTACTGAACTGTAATAGAAGTGACTCCTGAAAGATGAGTCCTGAGCAGGTGGCAAATGAACCCACTATGTCTTCTTATCTAAATATAAGAGCCACCACAAAAGAAGCAGATATATCCAAGAGTGTCAGATTTACAGTCAATATAGTAAACCATCAATACAATGTAATAACAAGAATTAACAACAACGTAAGGAGTTGTGACTCTCCTCTGAAACAAGGCCATCGTAAATATATATACCAATAGTATAAGGGGTTGTGCCTCTCCCCAAGAAAGCAACTATAACAACAATCATGTAATTGCATCCTTTTATACATTGAAGATTTTTAATTATCACCGTCATCACCGTCAATGCTAAGGAGGACTAAATCAACTCTACTAGCTAAGGGCAAATATAACAAGCCCTAGTATTCCATCACCGTAGGCAACCACACTATTGGGAAG
>NMUG010000206.1:0-25418 GCA_002855965.1 Monotropa hypopitys
TCGCCATGATCATCAGCGATAAGAAATATAATCGCAAACATTGCCACACAATAACTCAAAATTATCAAAATGATGGCAAATTGAAATTCATTGTCAAATACCTTGGAACTAAACTCCTTCGTACCGGCCTGAACAGCAGTGGCTGCCGACTGCGCTGCAGATGCAGCAACCATAGATAGCCTACCAAATCCCTGTATACAATATATTAAAACAAACAAGATCAACTTAGTCAAATAAATACAAGATCAACACACAAAAAGATATTCCTCCACGAGAATTAAGCTCAAATGTGCAGAAAATTACCTGAGTAACAGCAGAGAGTACATCCCCTTGCGAATCATTTCTTGGCACTGGGTTCGGATTAGATCCGAACCCAACATACTTCCCACCTTGCGACGGAGGCAAACCTTCCGGTCGTGAATCGTTCTCCATCATCTTCCTCGCAAAAAAACTCTCTTTATTCGACGCTGAAGCCTCTAATTGCCCTTTCGTATAAATATCCTGGCTCGATCTGGACCTCGGAGGACCTCCCCCACTGCTCTCACTGCTCCTAAAATCGCTCAACGATTGGTTACGCCTCACATCGGAAGCGGATCTTGATCCTCCATCATCATCCCAACTATCCCACCCACCAACATTTCCGCCAGAATTACCGTCCCTACCACCACCACTCAACGGAGGTTTCTTGTTAAATCCTGCGTCGGAATTCATCTTCACCACGGGAGGGTCACGCCATTGCCGTCCCTCGGCTAGTGCCTGGATCCGGTCGCGGTAGACGGAGGCGGCGTCAGTGTTGTACTTTTTAACGATTTCGGTTTCCTTGTGGATTCCGTACGCGTTGAAGAATTTGTTGAGCTTCTCATTGCCTCCGGATTCCATCTTCTTTAGCTGGATCTCGGACCAGGAATCCATGGTGACCGATCGGACAAAGCTGATGTGCACACCGAGACCCCGGTGCTTTCCCGAGCACTCCAAGCACATGAAAATTCCGTACGATACAGAAGCCCATTGAGGATTTTTCTGGGCGCAGTCGACACAGATCTTGTTCCCCGACTGCGATTGGAGATCTCGGAGGCGTCTCGATGCCGCCATTGTTGCGATCGTCCTATCCGACTGTGGACGATCCGGAATTCTTGGATTGGATCTGCAGAAAATGCGGACAGGCTTACAAATCGATATATATTATATATGTGCGTGCAGAGATTTGAGGTGATCAGATCATGTAATAAGAAATCTAATAGAGAGAATGGGAGGGAAGGAGGGAGAAAGGCAGGCGTCTGGGGACAGAACCCTTCTCTTTCTCTAGGGAGAGAGGGGAAGGTAGTGCGAGATTGCCGACACCGTGAAAACGTTTTGCGATAATAACCGCTGGGTGTAGATGTACGCAAATTATGTACGACGCTGGGTGTAGATGTACGCAAATTATGTACGATGCTGAGAGGTGTCAAACGGGCCGGGCCGGCACGGGCACAGCACGTTTAGAATGGGCACGGCACGGCACGACATGGGCTGGCACGGCACGGGCACGTAAATTTTGGTGGGCCGGGCCGGGCTGCAATTTTGCAGCACAAGCACGCGGCACGGGCACGGCACGATAAGGCACAAATAAGGCACGGGCACGGGCACGAGCACGGCACGGGCACGGCACGAGCATGGCACGGCACGAGCACGAACACGGACACGAGCACGGCACGAGCACGGCACAGGCACGATTAGAATTTTTTAATATAAATATTGTATAATAAATAATGTATTCTATTTTTGTCTATATTTTTAATATAAATAAAAATGTAATATGTTTTTTTTCATATCTATTATACAAAACACAACCGTGTGAGCCCCACACATTTACCCATTATATTTTTATCCATTAGATGGGTTTAGTATTGGATGGATGAGATGCATTTGACTGTGTCCCAAAACCAAAACCCTAATTGTTCCTCGAGACACACAATTCTAATAACTGAGAAACACTACCCCTCCCATTCCAGCATTTCCCCTCCCATCACGATCTCTATCTACACTACTCATCTCCATCTACAACCCACATCCCACAATCCACATTTCCCACACTCCTTCGTTGTCCCCTGTGTCCCACCATGGTCTCACTATCGTTTTCTTCCACCCTGTCGCATCTTTTTCATTGCCGCACACAATCTTCAAGAACCTTTGCCGAATTGATTCGAAACTCCATTACGCCCACACACAATCTTCAAGAGAGAGAGTGTGTGGTTATTTTCTCTGGCGACCAAGAGATCTGCAAAACAGACAAGGAAACAAGGTATGTGGTTATTTTCTTCGGTAAGAAACATACAGTAACTATGTTCTTCAAAATTTATGATTTCTTCTTACTCTTCCAACTTATAGCGTTGGTTGCATAGATTTTTTGCATTTCTTTACTTTTCGCATTTCTGTACACGTTGTTCCACTATTGATTCTTAAAAAAGTATTCTGGAAATCTCTGATTTTGTTCAAAATCAGGTAACTATTTGATTTTCATGTAGTTTAGTTATCTCAGAATTTGCATCCACGTTAGCTCAAGAATCGAGCAATGTCGTGATTTTCATGATTAAATCGCCGATGAGAAAAAGTTGGATGAAAACTAGAAGTAGAATCCCAACGGAACTAGATTGTGTCACTGGACTTACCCTGCCATTATCTCAGATCGACTTTGTACGTCTATTTTAAATTTTAGTATTCTATATTTTTTAGTCTATTTTTCAAGATTAAAAAATTTATGACGTCTTGAAGCATGAAAAAATGATGTATAATTTTAGGTTTATCTTCATTTTATTTTTTTATTATTCAAAGAGTTTGTGGGCACGGATATGACACGAGCACGGTTTGGGTAATGGCACGGCATGGCACGATAGCGGGCACGGCACAAGCACGGCACAAGCACGGCACGGCACGGCACGACACGGCACGAATAAATATGGGCCAATGGGCCGTGCCGGGCCTATGTTAATTTTAATTGGGCCGGCACGACACGACACGATTAATAAGTGGGCACAGCACGACACGGCACGAGGCACGTTAGTCACAAAATTAAATGGGCTGGGCCGGCACGGCACGGCACGGCACGGCACGTTTGACACCTGTGGATGCTAGGACCTGACTTTCAAGTTACAAATTTGATTTCTATTTTATTTGTTTACTGGTACAGTACTAGAGTTGGGGCAGAATGTATGATTTCTTATTATAACAATAATAATAATTTTTGTGGCCATAATTTTTAAAATATATTAGTGAAGATATGTGCAAACTAGAGTTGCACATCGGACGGAACGAAACGGAAAAACTCATTTCGGAATTCGGAATATTTTTTTCGGAACTAATTTTTTCGTTCCAATTTCGGAACTAATTTTTTCGGAAATTTTGTTTCTGTTCCAATTTCGGAATTTTCGGAATTTTCAGAAATTCAAAATTTTTGAAATTTTTCGGAATTTTCGGAAAATTTTCAGAATTTTGGTTAAATTTTCAATTTTTTCGTAACTCTGAAATTTTTTTTGCACTAGAAATTTGAACAATGTCTTCTGATAAAAAAATAATATAATAATTTTGATATAAGTGCATATTAAAGAGTATAATATCAAACTTTTTTAATATTCGTAAACTATAAAGTTGTCGTATAATTAATTGATCGTCCTTATGAATTTCATCTTCTCACTTACAACTACAAAAAAACATAAATATTAATTGAAATTTCTCATATAAATATCAATGCATGTTTGATATTTGTTCGAAAATTAATCAAAATCTATGATTGGAAAATTTTCGGAATTTTTTCGGAATTTGGAAATACTAAAGTGTGTTCCAATTCCGTTCCAACTTTTTTCGAAAAATTCGGAATTCGGAATGAAAAAAAGCATTCCAAAATCGGGAAAAATCAGATCGGATTTTCGGAAATTTCGGAATATCGAAAAAATGAACATCCCTAGTGCAAACGAAAGAATAAAAAATGAAATATAATATCTAAGAGTATGATGAAACTTTGTGTGTTAGTAGTGTCTTCGACACTGATTCGTGTCTTCGGCACTTAGAGTGTCTTCGATACCGATTCGTGTTTTCGGCACTTTAGAGTGCTTTTAATATTGATGATGAGTGACGGCACTCAATCCGTGTTTTTAGTATAGCTCGTGTCAATGACACAGGACGACAGAATAAAAAAACGTAATACATAGGGTACAACGAAATTTCGAATATTCATAGTACCATCGGCACTGAATCGTGCTTTTGATCACAATGACGTGAACAATAAAGTGATGGGAATAATACAATTAAATGTTGTCTTTCATAATGAATTTATAGAAAAATATTCTATTATCACACATTTATCTATTATACATACTTTAATAAATATTATTTATTGTTGAAATTCAATTTGACATTTTAAGTTTTATTTAATTTAGAAAAAGTAAATTATTATTTTTCATCATGAATTGGTTAATTAAATTAATAATGTGGTAGGGTAATTCAAGTTATGTCACGCGTCATGATTGCAGCCGCCCAATCTTGCTCAACGCGGTCCCAAGTCGCCACGTCATCAGCAAGTCTGCTGCGCGGATTAGGTCGGCCCAGCGTGACATGACATCCCCGCAGTGCGGCTATCAGTTATCCAGTACGGCACGTGCCATACCAGGTTCGGTACAGCTGGGCACGTGTCCCAGCAAAGCCCGATGTGCGGATTGGGTCGGTTCCTTGCGACCGACATCCACTAGTGCGGCACCCAGTAAAATAGTGTGGGAAGGGAGTTAGACGAGGAATCCACATGTCAGTCAGCCAGAAGGCGGTGCGACAGCATGCATGTCAGACTTTCTCTTCCCAAGAGAATATCCAGTCCCCAAGAGCAGTAAAAAGGTGTGCAGACGTGCGATCTTGCCGAAAATGTGGCAGGCTCATACTCTGCCCAAAGAGAATAGACGAAAGGTCCGATGAAGACCTCGTTCCCAGTGAGAAGTTGGGAACCCGGAAGGCTGAGGTATTTATGCGGGAGTTCATCTACTTGAGAACGGTACATGCTAATTTGCTTTCTCACCCTCTTGTGCTTACAATCTACAGTTTATCTTCGATCAGGACTAACTTAATCATCAGAGAGCCTTCCGGCCGTTAGAGGCAGGAGGTCTTCTAACTGTTTTCTTTGAGCGCAGGATCAAGTATAGCGGGAGCAAGTTGGCGAAGTGACCAGACAATCTAGAAAAGTAATCGTTTATAGGTGAGGGCAGTGCAAGAGTATTTTACCCTCGCACAATTGACGCCGTCTGTGGAAAATCCACCCATGTAAGTAAGAAAAGCAAGTAAGAACTCAGAGCCAGTTGAGAAAGAATGACGAACCACGGCAAAGAAACCCCTAGCACTGTTGGAAAGGAAAAATGCCCAGAGGCCACACGTTCAGATCCTCCTCCTGCGCACAGGAAAGTTACCAACAACCAGTCATGTCTCCAAGATACTCGTGGAGGCATTCCTAGCCTGGGAGGGAACTCAAAAACCCCTTCCAGAGGCGCTGGGAACCCACTGAGAATTCGGGATGACGTCCCGGAAGATTAACGCTGCGACGATAGGGAGACCAAACACTCCCAAGAGGGGGATAGCATGTCTCGCTCCGAGTACACCCTGTCCCCAACCAGGTCCAAGTCGATCAGGGACGAGGACTTGGCAGAGATCATCGGGGCGCAAAACCAAGTTATTCAGTGTTTGGAGTTGCAGGTAGCGAGGCTGTCCAAACAGCCTGAAGAGAAGCAGAAACAGGTTGGCCACCAACGCCAACGCTCAGGGCCTCAGACAAGCCAGGCCAGACAGGACCCCCCTCGCCCTTCTGGAAACCAAGTTGCAGCACTAGAGAGAACGGGGAGGACCCATCAACAGAACAGTAGAGAGGGGAGGAACCCATACCGTCGTCGGGATCGGCGTAGGGTTTCTTGGGATCCCCCTCAGTCCTGCGAACACCAGAGCAGAACCAATAGTCACATAGGTGACTCGCAGCAGCAGTTATCAGCTCCCCCGTGTGCAGGACTTGAGAGATCAGCTCCCTCCCAGGATTCCCGCACAAGGCGAGTGTGTGGGCAGACTGCGGAATCCCGCCCCACTCAATTCCGCGCCAACAAATTTCGAAGACATGAGGATGTGGTTGGACGAGCGTCTCAAGAACCGGGGAACGGCCCAGGAGACCGCCAAAAGAGCCATTTAGCAGATCACTTCTACCCCGCTCTCCAGGGAAATCACCAATTACCAGATTCACAGAGGCTTCAATCTTCCCAATTTCCAGAAGTACGATGAGAGGACGGACCCAGTGGCGCATCTCAAGGGCTTTCAACAGTCCCTGATCTTGCACGAAAAAGACGAAAGCCTCTATTGCCGGATGTTCGCATCCAACTTGGGGCGGACAGCGCTCAACTAGTATCACAAGTTGGCATCGCGATCAGTTTGTAGCTGGGATCAGTTGGCCGAAACCTTCGTTGGTAGGTTCATGACTAGCCGAGCTGCGCCCAAACACTTTGACTCTCTGACTTCGTTGAGAAAACGATCAGATGAGACTCTCAAAGCATATGTTGGTAGGTATGTGGATATCTATAACGATGTCGAGGACTGCACCGAAAAGCACGCAGTGTCGATGTTCAGATTGGGGCTTTCCTTTGGCGAGAAGCTGAGGGAATCCTTGACTCTGACCCCAGTAGACCTTCTCTGAATTAATGGAGCGTGTGGAGCAACATGCAAAGCTGGAAGAAGAAGAAGGCCTTGTAGAAGCAGGTCGCCATGCCAACAGATCACACCGGACCCACATGGTGAATTCTGCTGGCAGGAAGAGAAACAGAAAGAGGAAGGCGTCCCAGCAATCTATCCCCGAGAAGATGGAAGAGGCTGAGATCACACTGCAGGCTGCTCACAGGATGCCCCGGCCAGGCCCTGAGGCCTACAAAGCCATCCGGACAAAGTTCAACACTTCCATCTATAGAATGGTTCACCCTCTGAAGGACGAGCCTTTCTAGAAATGGAGAGTGAAGCAAGAAGGGAATCAAGCAGAACTGGAGACAGCGGGGCTCAGATGCAACTACCACAGAGAGTTTGGTCACATGACCAAATAATGCCGGATCTACAAGCAATTCTTGGAAGACCTCGTGGACGCAGGTCATCTGAAGAAGTACATCGCGCAGACACCCCGACAGGACACCAGGCCTAGACGGGTGGAATTGTGCGACAACTCTTCAGATGAGGATCTCCCTCCACTTGGTACCATCACGATGATCCATGGAGCAATAGAGTCGAGCTCCAAAGCTGAGTCCCGCACACAGAAAAGAAAGGAAGGCCACGAGCACCATGTTCTGCAGCTGGGGCAGAAGTGCTAGAGGGAGCAGTGCGGGAAACCTGTCCAGATTTCATTCTCGGAGGAGGACCTGGACGGGGTAGTCTTCCCGCACAACGACGCGCTGGTGATCACCCTCAGTATCAATAGGTATGACACTAAAAGGATCTTGGTGGATCAGGGCAGCTCCACCGACATTCTGTATTTTCAAGATTTCAACAGGATGGGGTTCACTCAGGCAGATCTCAAGTCAACCAGAACTCCGCTCATCGAATTCAGCGCAGAGCCAGTATGGCCGTTGGGAATCATCAACCTCCTAGTCCGAGCAGAGAAGGTGACCCTGGATACAGAATTCTTGGTGGTGGATGTGCCTTCGGCCTACAACGCCATCATTGGGCGTACTTGGATGCACAGAATGGGAGCCATCCCCTCCACCTACCATCAGGTTATCAAATTCCCTGGGCCCAAGGGGATTGAAAGCATCAGAGGAAACTAGAAGTCTGCCAGAAACGGCTTCACGGCTTCCAACAAGTCCAATCCTAATGTCGAGCAGGTAAAGTCCATAGAAGTCCCCGACCAACCTGTCCTGGAGGATGTAGGTGTGGATCCCTCTGCCCGTGTGGTCGAGAACCTGAGAAAGGTTTCCTCCCACGAGACAGATGAGGAAAGGTACTTCTTAATCGGGGAAGAACTCCCCGAGGTAGATGCCTCCAAATTTGTCCAGGTGTTGCGGGATCACATCGACGTATTTGCTTGGACTCCAGAGGAGATACCTGGGATATAGCCAAGCATAATATGTCATCGGCTGAACGTTGATCCTTGTCACAAGCCAGTAATGTAGAAGAGGAGACGATCAGCCGCCCAGCACTCAGAAGCAGTCATGGAGGAAGTCAACCGTCTAGTCCAGGCAGACGCCATCAGAAAGGTCTACTATCCAGAGTGGCTCTCCAACACTATCGTGGTGAAGAAAAAGAACGGGACTTGGAGGGTATGCGTGGACTTCACCAGTCTGAGCAAGGCCTGCCCCAAGGATAGTTTCCCTATGCCCAAAATCGACCAGCTGGTGGACTATACAGTGGGATACAAGCGGATGAGCTTCTGGATGTATACCGAGGCTAACATCAGATCGCCATGTATGAGCCCGACCAAGAGAAGACGTCTTTTGTCACACCATTGGGACTTTACTGCTACAAGGTAATTCCTTTTGGACTGCGCAACGCAGGAGCGACGTACCAGAGGCTGGCTACCCTCATGTTCAAAGATTTGCTGGGAAAAAGCATGGAGGCATACATCGACGACATGGTGGTAAAGTCAAGAGAGACAGACTCCCATCTGGACGATCTCCGTTGTACCTTCCAGGTACTCCGAGATAATAAGTTGAAGCTAAATGCCTCCAAATCTGCCTTTGTAGCGATCTTCAAAAAGTTTTTAGAACACCTGGTAACCCGGAGGGGCATAGAGGCAAACCCTGACCAGATAGTTGCATTGCAAAACCTCTAAAGTCTGGGAAGGACCAAAGAGGTGCAACATCTGACTGGGACCGTTGTCGCGCTCAATCGATTCATCATCCGTTAATCAGACAAGTGCAGACCGTTCTTCCAGCTTTTGAAGAAAAGAATAGATTATACCTGGAGAGCAGACTGTGAAGAAGCTTTTCAGGGTTTAAAGAGATATCTCGCTGCACCACCGCTGATTGCCACACCAAATCCAGGAGATGTACTGATCGCTTATCTGGCGGTATCAGAGCACGCGGTCAGCGCGGTGCTCATCAAGCAGGAGGAAGGACAGTAAAAGCCAGTGTATTATGTCAGCAAGACCTTGTTAGATGCAGAAACCAGGTACCTCCCCTTGGAGAAGTTGATTTTATCCCTAGTGATGATTTCAAGGAAACTGCATCACTATTTCCTAGCTCACACCATCGAAGTACCAACCGTCTATCCTATTGGATCTGTCCTGAGAAAGGCAGATCTGTCAGGAAGGGTAGCGGCTTGGTCGATTGAGCTACGAGAGTATGACATCAAGTATGTTCCCTGCACTGCGGTGAAGGGTCAGGTCCTCGCGGATTTTGTTGCAGAGTTGTCACACGAACCCGTACAGACACCCCCACCGCGGACAGCAGACGAGCAGGCAACTCCCATTCATCTCGCGCTGCCAGATGTTGATGAGACGAACATGAAGGAACAGTGGAAGCTATTTGTGGACGGATCAGCATGCAACAAAGGATCAGGAATGGGCATTGTCCTGTTTTCCCCGGAGGGACTGGCCCTGGAGCAGTCAGTCCGGTTATCTTTTAAAGTCTCCAACAACGAGGTGGAGTATGAAGCATTAATCACAGGTTTGAAAAGTGCAAAAAGGTGCGGAGCTGAGGATTTGCTCATTCATTGTGACAGCTAACTCGTGGTCAACCAGCTTTCAGGAGAATACGCCGCCAAGGATGACATGATGGTGTCTTACGCAACCTTAGACAAGAAACTTCTCCAGCAGTTCAAGAAAACAGAGATGGTCCAGATCAGCTCCAGACAGAATAGCCATGCGGATTCCTTGGCCTACCTGGCCTCCTCCATACCTTCCGAGCTTCGCCGCACGGTGAGTGTCGATTTCCTATCTCAACCGAGCATCCAAATGACAGACTTGGATGACACTTTCGATTTGGATACAGGTCCGAGCTGGATGGATGCAATCGTCCCTTACCTAACGCGGGATGAGCTCCCCGCAGACAAGAAGGAAGCTCACAAGATCCGAATTAAGTCAACCAAGTACTGGCTCTCGCAAGACAAGATCCTGTATAGAAAATCCTTTACAGGGCCGTACTTGCGTTGTGTCCACCTTGACCTTGTTCAACGATTTCTATTCGAAATCTACGAGGGGTGTGCGGCAGCCACACTGGTGGGCATTCCATAGCCCACAAGGCCATCTCGCAAGGATATTGGTGGACGTATATGCAAGAAGACGCCAAGGTTTATGTCCGAAACTGTGAAAAGTGCCAGAAATTTTCGCCCATCATTCATACGCCTTCAGCAGACCTAGCACCACTTACGAGTCCTTGGCCCTTCGCTCAGTGGGGCATTGACATCGTGGGACCTATGCCGCAAGCCAAGGGAATGAAGAAGTACCTACTTGTGGCAACTGACTACTTCACCAAGTGGATCGAGACAGAACCACTTGCCAAGATTACTGAGCGCAACACAGAACAGTTCGTCTGGAGAAACATCATCACCAGATTTGGAATCCCCTATGCCATTGTATCAGACAATGGCACCCAGTTCCAAGACAAATTCAAGTCATTCTGTTCAACTTACAAGATCAAGAACTTCTACGCCTCAGTCAGTTACCCGTAGTGCAACGGTCAAGCTGAGGAATCCAACACGACTATCTTGGACGGCATCAAGAAGAGATTGGACAAGGCCAAGGGAAGATGTGTTGATGAGCTACCATTGGTCCTTTGGGCCTACCGCACAACACCCAGGAGATCTACAGGTGAAACTCCATTCTCCCTAGCATATGACACAGAGGCAGTCATCCCTTTAGAGTTGACATCCCAACCATCTGCACTGATCTAGTAGAACAAGGTGGCAATGATAACGCCTTAGTCGTACAGCTAGACCTCGCCGAAGAAAAAAGGGAGAGAGCATTGATCAAGCTAGTCTCTTATCAAGAACAACTGGCCAAATTCCACAACAGAAAGGTTCACCCAAGGAGAAGGTCCTTGGCAATACCAAAGACCCAGCAGATGGCAAACTGGGACCAAATTGGGAAGGGCCCTACAAAGTGACCGGCAAAGCAGGATTGGGAGAATGCCGTTTGACAGATCTGGATGGAGGCAGGATCCCGCGCACATAGAATGTCTCCAACCTTAAGAAGTTTTTTCAGTAATTTTTCCATCTTGGCATTGTATCAGAGTTCATTAATAAAATTTCAACTTCCCCCAGATCCAGTTCTCAGTGCTCGGCAGCTTAGCTTGGAGTAAGGAAGCAGAAGCTTGTCAGGCCTCCACTTCCTTACTAGGGGAAATGGTCCTAGGTAGAGAATACTCGGGATAGTTGTCCCGAGATCAGAACCTTACAGGAGACCTAAGTCCCAAGGAACTAATCTCAAAACCAGTAAAGGGAAATGGTCTAGAGCAGAGAATGATTGGGATAGTTGTCCCGAGATCAGAACCTTACAGGGGACCTAAGTCCCAAGGAACTGATCTCAAAACCAGTAAAGGGCAATGATCCCGAGCAGAGAATGCTTGGGATAGTTGTCCCAAGATCAGAACCTTACAAAGGACCTAAGTCCCAAGGAACTGATCTCAAAACCAGTAAAGGTCATTAGTCCCGAGCAGAGAATGCTTGGGATAAATGTCCCCAGATCAGAACCTTATAGGGGACCAAAAGTCCCAAGGAATTGATCTCAAAACCAGCAAAGGTCATTGGCCCCGAGCATAGAATGCTTGGGATAAGCAAGTTTTCGCAGTGCGGCTGAGCTGGGTAGGATCCTTTAGGGAACTGGTAAGTTCCAAGGACACCCTACCGCAGTGCGGATCAGTTACAAGGAAACCCTCAAGAGGGACAAGGTCTCAGAGTAAACTCAGGGTACAGAAAACAGAACAAGTTAAAGCAAAAGAAGAAAGCACAGCATTCCATTACTTTAAAGAAGTCTGATACAAGTCTAGTACAAACAGAGAAATAAGAAAAATAGCAAAAAAGAAAGAAAAAGACAAAGTCAAGATTGTTTCTCTGCGATTTCCTCCCCTGTTGTCTTCTCCACCAGTTCGATAGTAGGAGTGTCTAGGCGGTTTCCTTCAACGGGAGGATCAGCAAGATCCGAAGTCACATGAGGGACAGTTGGTGCAGAAGCAGAAGTGCCATCAACGGGTGCTGGAGGGAGTGCGCTGCCAGGAGCAGCCCGAGGATCCTCATTCCACAATGGAGAATCAACCACGGTACCGCATGCTTCTAGGGCTTGGTTCTATATCTCAGTGAAGAATATCTCCTTGATCTCCGGAAAATGCTCTACAAAAGAGCGCTTATAATCAGCCTTGGTAGCGGCAGCACCCTTCTCATAAGCTACAGTATAGTTGTCCAAAATTTGCTGATGCGCCTTCTCCAGCTCAAGTTTCCTCTTCGTCAATGGCTTTTTGAGAGACGCCCGTTCAGCCTCAAAGTCCTTCCTTGCAAGATCAAACGTCTTGGTCTTTGACTCCAGCTCGGCACGAACATCAGCTAGAGCCTTCGCTTTATCTGCCTCAGCCTTGGCCATCAAGCCGCTCAGCCTGGCCACCTCGGCTTTGAAGGCCTCAAACGCCTTCTTGTCATCATTGTGCCTCTTCCTCAGAGCCGCAACGTTGTCAGAGGCGACCTTTAGCTTGTCGTGCACCTTGGTCAGCTCGAGTTACTGGGGGACGATGCGCGAGTTAAGCTCAGCAGAGATCTGAAGGGCCTGCTCAAAGAAAAATTGTAAGGAAACAGCCAAAATAGAAAGACAAAATCAGCAAAAGGAAGAAAGCAACAACCAGAGGCGATTACCTTAAGTGCATATACCAGTGAACGACGGGACAGCTCCGCCGAACTGTGCTTATGCTCATCTGCGACGTCGAGAGGTAGCATCACTGCGCGGTAGATCCCACGAGCATTATCTCCATCAAACAACCTGACACCCTTCTGAACGGGAGTCCCATCTTCTCTCAGTATGACGGGTTCCCAGGGCCCAGCAAAACTACCAGCAGCGTCGGTAGCACCCCCCTACTGCTCAGCTATAACAGGGTCCTTGTTCTTCAACTTCTTGGTCGCGGCAGGATCTGCCAGTGGATCAGCCACGCGCTTTGGAGCGGCACGCGGGGGCAGATCAGTCGCCACAGGGATTACCGGACGAGGCCGAGGGGATGCGAGAGGTGTTACCTTGGCAGCGATGAGGGAGACTGTCGCGTCACCACCGATTTGAGCTACTTCCTGCGGCGGGGTGAGCGAGTGACCTCTGGGGGTCCTCTCAGCAGCTCGGGTCCTCCGGGCAATCTCAGCAAGACCAAAAGCCGACATGTCGCCTCTATCAAAAAGCTACTCTTCTTGTTCAGCCCAGTCGCACAGAGTGCGCCAATCGGGAACAAGACTGGATGGCTTAAGCGTGGAGGGTCCAGCAACAGATGGATCAGCAGTTTTGGTAGTTGCCTCCCACCTGTCTATCACAGCGAGCTCGTCACTATCCATGCTTTTTTCTTCAGAAGTTTCCTCTCCCTCTGCGCTGCTGTTTTCCTCTTCCTCTTCGGAGATGTTAACCAGGGAGATGGGCACTGGTGCAGCTGGTGCGGGAGGAGCGATCTGAAGTTCAGCAGTAGGTCGCCGAACACCGTGGTACCCTCTGTAGTACGGGGTGTAGCCCAGGAGTCTGTCGACAGACCTGTCCAAGAGTTCCCCGAATGGATTGCAAAAGTTGAGAGCCTTGAGAACCTCAGATTGTTCAGGGAATTGCGGTTCACGTAAGCGTCTGCAGCAAAACAAGAAACAAGCAGTTAGCAAACAGTCATCGCGGAAAAAAGGTAAGAAATTGATGGAAAAGAAAAGGAAGAAAACTGACGAGGGGCCCCATATCTGCGAGGGATCGGATAATCCCTTCTCAAGCCTGGGGTAAACTTCCAATTCCCAGTCACGATCAGAAAGTCATCGTCGTCCCCTTTTGTAGAGTCCGGGAGCCACTCGACCAGTCTGACCCCGTTGAGGCGATGCTTCAGGTACCATGAGTTTCTTCCAGTGCGATTGACGGTATAATTGTACAGAATCTCAAAGATGGTCATCCTTGAACCTGTGAGTTGGTTTAAGGCAGCAACACCCATCACAGCCCGGACTGTGTTGGCCGCTAATTGCATCAGAGTCAAATTCAAGTACGAGAGAAAGTTGCGGAGAAGGGGATGAAGGGGGAATCGAACCCCACCCTCCACGACATGGATTAGTCAGACATGGAGGGTATCACTATCGGCCGCCGCCCTGTTATAACCAGGGGGAGCCAATTCAATCCATACGTCGTCTGGAACCCTGTACTCAGCCCTAAAGGCTTCGAGTCCCTCAGAGGTGTCGACCAGCGATCTGAAGAAGCCCATGGTCAGTGAGTTACAACTTACTCAGAAAGGAAGAGCAGAAGGGAAGCGAAGTTCAGAAGACTCGGGGTTCAGAGCGGGCGCAAGGAAGACGAAGAATGAGTGATTTTCGAATTTTTGGCAAAGGAGTTGTTTTATATTGCGCGTCCGTACGTTTCCCAAAGCGGCGGCATGCGCTCGACCGTCATTCCCATCGGTCACATTCTGGCTCGCGCAGAGTGTGTGGGACCCAGCCAATAAATGCGCATTTATTAAGGCGCCGTTTCAATAAGTGGCGGTTGGCCTTATCTGGGCATTGGAACGACAGCATTTTTGAAGACTGTGAGCTCTTCCCACTTCTGCTGTGCGGCTGAAACAGCCAGAGCTAGGGGCAATTATGGTAGGATAATTCGAGTTATGCCACGCGTCATGATTGCAGCCACCCAACCTTGCTCAGCGAGGCCCCAAGTCGCCACGTCATCAGCAAGCCCGCTGCGCGGATCAGGTCAGCCCAGCGTGGCATGACATCCCCGCAGCGCGGCAATCAGTTATCCAATACGGCACATGCCAGACCAGGTCCGGTACACCTGTGCACGTCTCCCAGCAAAGCCCGTTGTGCGAATCGGGTCGGTTCCTTGCGACCGACATCCACTAGTGCGGCACCCAGTAAAATAGTGCGGGAAGGGAGTCAGATGAGGAATCCATGTGTCAGTCAGCCAGAAGACGGTGCGACAACATGCGTATCACACTTTCCCTTCCCAAGAGAAAATTCAGTCCCCAAGAGCAGTAAAAAAGGTGTGCATACGTGCAATATTTTTGGGAATGTGACAGGCCCACGCTCTGCCCAAGGAGAACAGATGAAAAGTCCGAGGAAGACCTCATTCCCAGCGAGAAGCTGGGAACCCGGAAGGTTGAGGTATTTAGACGGGAGTTCATCCACCTGAGAACGGTACATGCTAATTTTCTCTCGCACCCTCTTGTGCTTACAATCTACAGTTTATCTTCGATCAAGAATAACTTAGTCATCGGAGAGCCTTCCGGCCGCTATAGGCGGGAGGTCCTCTAACTGTTTTTTTAGCGTAGGATCAGGTATAGCGGGAGCGAGTTGGCGAGGTGACCAGACAATCCAGAAAAGCAACCGTTTACAGGTGAGGGCAGTGCAAGAGTATTTTACCCTCGCACAAATAAATTAATAAATATTAATTATTAAAGAATTTTAAATTAACATGAGAATTTTTTATTAATATTTTTTTTGAAATGTTACAAATACAATCCATTAATAAGATTCATCACATCAACTTCTAGTTTCAAGAATCAAATGTAGTAGAACTAAAACTCACATTTTTTTACTTTTTGACATGTATGAAAGTATTTTTTTAATTATTTAAATTCAATGCTCGTGAATAAATAGATAATAACTAATATATGTTGGATCAAGTTCTTACATAAGATAATAACTAATAGAAAAAAACACATACATATAAAAATGAAATCAAATGTTTATAGAAATGTCTTGGGCCTATTCAAAATTATGTAAACACACATGCGTGAAAACAAAAAAAGGCAAAAACGATTTGCCCCCAATGTAAATTATGTAAAGACACATAATCACGTCCCCAATTTGCCCCTGCTGTTCAAAAATGTAAAAACGAAAAAACACAGAACTGGGCAAAGACAATGGTCGACAGCGATGATGGTTCGATCCTCTCTCACTCTCATGGACGACGGACATGCAAGGTGGCGATGGACGCGACATCGATGGAAGGGTCGGCGTTCGGGCAGAGACGGACACCCGGGGCGATGATTTTCGTGGAGACTCTCTCTCTCTCACTCTCTCTCTCTCTCACAAACGACGGACACTGTAAGGAACTGGGTTTCCTAACAAGGGAATTCTGGTGAATTCAACTGATGAGGAGCTGATGTTAGAGTAATCGAGAAGAAATTTGAAGAACAAAAGGAAGAAGAGAGTTGCAGACAGATAACGAGAGAGAGAAAGAGAGAGAGAACTAGAGAGAAGAGATATGCTCAATATTATCATCCATGCTTTGTTTTTTCGCCTCATTACATTTATAGGTTCTCACTACTCACGTGTTCCATGCCATCTAATTATACGAAATTAATAAAAGAAGAAAAGAAAAAAGAAGAATTAATAAGTGCTACTGCTTACTCACAACATTCACGCCCCCATCCGTGACAATACCCTGCCCTTTGAAACACCCTTGTCCTCAAAGGTTTGAAGCGTTAGAGAATTTTGGAAATTTAACACTGAAGACTGACCAATCTTCCCATGTGGTCTCTATTGAAGTGTTGTTTGCCCACTGCACCAGAACTTGAGTTATAGGACAACCCTTTAGATCAATGATTCTTCTGCGAAGTTATAGGATGACCCTTTCGATCAATGATTCTTCTGCGAAGTATGGCTGTTGGTTCCACCACAATTTGGCCTTCAAGGTTAGTGTTTGGCAACTGAGGAAGCACAATGTTTGTGTAGAACATGTTCTCATTAAATAGAGTTAACCGTCAGATTAGGAAATTATTAGGAATTTAATAAGAGATTAAATTAGTACAATATAACAAAAATAAGAAATTCAAAAATTTTAAAAAAAAATATTGACCAAGATACTGGTATCTTGGAAGCTCAATATACCGATATCTTGAGTCGTAGGAACTCCAAATTGAAAGTCAGCCATGGCTGAGTGCCAGAAGATGAGTAAGACACGTATGTGTCGATACAACCTATGTTTGCATGAATATGTGTTGTCCAGAACCTATGCTACGTGGGAGAAACCTGAGGGGAACAATATTGCATGAGTTAGGTGTCATAAGAGGATCATTGCAGGTGTAGTTCTCTCGAGGGATATTTGTATAAAACACATAACTAACTAAACCGAATTCAATTTTTATACAAAATCAAAATTTTTGTATCAAACAAAGTATACTATGAGGAAAGGAATTGAGAAAGTGGTCATCGTGAGTAGCTGAGCATCAAGTTAGAGAAGGAGCTGTGTAGAAAAGGATTTGGAGGAGGGAGGTTCAAAGTTCGTCAAATTGTTCTTAATTTTAATTCTTCAAATCCGGGTAAGATCTGTCGAAATTAAGTTTATACAATTGTTACAAATCATGCATAGAAGCTATGTTTAAAATTTGGTGAAGATTGGTTATATTTTCGTAGGATAATTCAAGAAAAAAAATCAGATTTTGAAACAAAACCCTAAATTTTTACTTTCTGTCGAATTCTGGGGAAGACGAAAGAAATCGGTATCTTGCTCTGCCAAGATACCGGTATCTCAGTAAACTAGGCCAAGAGAACCCTTCAAACCGATATCTTCACAAATATCTTGGTCCAACTCCAGAAACCGGTATCTTGAAATCTTAGATACCAGTATCTTGATATGATCTGCCTACAGTATCTTTAAAGTCCAAAAACCGATATCTTTAGGAATAGCCTAGATATCGATATCTTAACTTGCCTAGAAACCGGTATCTTGGCAGTTTTCCAGAAATCGAAATCTTAGTTCCAGAAACTGATATCTTGTATTATTCTTAGATATCGGTATCTTTGAGTCTTAGATACCGGTATCTTGGGACTTTTTGGGTAGAATTAAAATTTGAACAAAAATTATTAGAAATCACAAATTTTGTAGAAAAACAGAATTTATAAAATTATGATATTAATACAAGCACATTGTTTAAATTAATAGGTTCAAAAATTCCATCAACTTCACAATTATCAGGCAAAGGAAAGGAGAAAGCTTATATTCTGTGACTGTATTTAGAACTCTATAAATAAGTATATATAAGTATATAAATATAATAAGTTCTTTATAAAATATACTTAGAAGATTTATGAAGGAAAAAGGAAAGGCATTTTAAGAATATGATAATTCTATAGAATTTGAGAAGAGAAATATGATTATGAAGAATATGTTCTTTTAAGAAAGATAGAAAGATTGAGGAAATTGGAAAATGGAAGAAAGATATGTTTTTGACTCAAAAAGTATTTTGTCAGATAATATTAAGTTATTATAGCCTTGAAACCTAACTCGGGGTTTATGTCGAGGAGTTGTTGAGAGCCTAATAAGGCAGATGAATCCATTATATATATGTACCTTACCGCTGGGAGGTGGAGCGGCCCCCAAGAAGCATTACATGTGTACTTATCGGGAATGATATATTTGGGTAACAGATCTGGGATAACGCTGGTCAGCGGATTTGAATGACTCTTGACTATAGTAATATTTATATATATATATGTGGGAAGAGAATTAAGTAGATGAAAGATCCTTATTTGATCTTGTATCGAAAAGTAGCTTGGATCATATTTTAGATCTATATGAAAAGATGAGAAAAGAAAAGTTATCTTATTGAAGAAATCAAAGAAAAGATTTATTAGAAGAAAGAAGAAGAAAAGGATTTTCTTAAAAGGTTTTGAAAGGAAAGATAGTATTTTGATACAAAGGGTTTTGTCACTTACAGCTTATTTATTCTGTTCTTATATATTCACCACGTCGTCGTGCTGACATATTTTTACACACTATAGGTGATCGTTGATAGAGTTGTCCACCTTTAGGCTGCAGGACCGAGTTCTTGGGAGTTCTACCTTACCTTTACAGTAGGTACTTTATCAGTTTCAGTCTTTTCTTTTCGTAGTATGTAGTAGGATGTTTATGTATTTCCAGTTGTTTCAGTTTCTTTTGGGCCCGGGTCTTATTTATACCATGTTAGTTGAGCCCTGTAGATCTATCTTTTTTTTGTACTTTGGATGATGTAAGCAGCTCCAGTTATTATATATCAAATGTTTTGTTTAGATGTAATTTGTTCCTATGATATTGCCACGTCGCTAATATAATAATTACCTTGATAATTATTGGGTCGGGTCGTGATGATGTTTTTGGTATCAGAGCTTAAGATTTGATAGAGGTCCTTTAGACTAGAGAGTCAGCTGAAGTGTGGACAATAGGATGTCAAGGAATTAGAGTCAGAGTATAACGCTTATTATTAATAAATTTCTTTATGTGTATATTTTCGATTTATCAGAATTGAAATGGATCAAGGAAATCAACAAGTGCGAGATGCTGGATCTTCAGTTTCGGTTAGTCAGGAACAAGGGAGGCAATATGAGTCGGTACATGAGGAAAGAGAGGAAGCAGCACTAGTAGATCCTATTAGGCAATTGCAGGATGCGATGATTCAGATGGCAGAAAATCAAAATAGATATTTCGAGAGGCAGCCATTACCACAAGTTCCAGCACCACGACCGTTAGTTAACGCTAATACTTCATTATTAAAGAAATTTAAAGCAATGGATCCGCCAAATTTCTCGGGATCAAAAGGGGAGAATGACGCAGAGAACTGGTTGAAAAAGATAAAGAAGATTTTCGTGATTATGGAAGTGACTGACGATGACAAATTACGATTAGCGACATTTATGCTTACCGAGGAGGCACAAAACTGGTGGGAAGCTACAGAGAGAGTGTTGAACGCTATACCAGATCGAGCAGAAGCAGCTATTACGTGGAATCAGTTTGAAGATGCATTCAACGAAAAGTATTTCTCACAGTTTTACTAGAGCGAGAAGCGGAGGGAATTCTTGACATTGGAACAGGGATCGTTATCGGTGGATGAGTATATGGCTAAGTTCACAGCTTTATCTAGATTTGCATCGTATATGGTTTCTACAGAAAAGGCGATGTGTGAAAAATTTCAACTAGGATTAAATAATCGAATTCAACCGCGGGTAGCAGTTTTGGAAGTGCAAGAATTCATACAATTGGTGAGCAAAGCAAAAATTTGTGAGAGATACATTGAAAAGGCAGACGGCAGAAGGGAACAATTCAAAAAGGTGTGTTCTAATGGTTCGTTCCAGCAGGAATCTACTAATCGATCATTTGGTGACAGTCAGAATACTCATGGATTTAGAGGATCTTCACGTCCAACTTATGGTAGGGGGCAGAGTTCGGGTGGTTCACATCGTGGGTCTTTCACTCAGGGACAACGACAAACGAGAAGTGCACCAGGAAGGGGTTTTGCAGAATCTCAATCTATAGGAATTGTCTATTATCGGTGTAATAGGAAGAGACATCTTGCCAGAGACTATTTTGAGGCGATTATTATATGTTACAACTGCGGGCAGCAAGGCCATCGTAGAACTGAGTGTCCAAATCCATTGGCAGAAACATCGCTAGTGGGAAATGCTCCAATCAAAGGAAGAGGTGCCGGAAGCAGCAATCAGGGGAGAGGTACAGGTGATCATGCATCAGCAAACCGACAGGGCATAGTATTTGCTATTTCAGAGCAGGATGCATAAGCTTCCAAGAACGTGGTGACAGGTACACTTCCAATTGCTAACAACGAAGCACGTACTTTAATCGATCCAGACTCAACACATTCGTTCGTATCATTGAATTATTCTAAGAACTTGAATCAACCATTAGTAACTTTAAAACCTGGACTAGCAATATCTACTCCTGTTGGTAAGGTAGTGATTATTAATACCGTGTATAAGGAGTGCGACGTTCACATTCATGATTGGGAGTTACTGGTAGACCTATTGTCGTTAGATATGCAAGATTTCGTTGTAATTCTGGGGATGGATTGGTTGTCCTTTTATCACGCCGTTATAGATTGCTTCTGTAAAGAAGTAACGTTTCATATTCCGAATCAACCTTCTTTCAAATTCTACGGGGATAGGAAGATTGTGTCTACTTGTTTGGTTTCGACGTTGGAAGCTAGACAATTGCTGAGGAAGGGATGTCAGGGATTTCTTGCGCATGTGGTAGATTCCAGGGTTGCTGGTCCTCAAATTTCTGAAATACCTATCGTTAGTGAATTTTCCGATGTTTTTTTCGAAGAATTATCAGGCGTGCCGATTGATAGAGAAATTAAATTTACGATAGAACTACTACCTGGCGTAGCTCCGATATCTAGTGCACCATACCGAATGGCGCCATTGGAATTGAAGGAATTGAAGACTCAACTCCAAGATTTATTGGACAAAGGTTTTATCAGGCCGAGCATATCACCATGGGGTGCACCAATTCTGTTCGTTAAAAATAAGGATGGAAGTATGAGACTCTGCATCGATTATCGACAACTGAACAAAGTGACGATCAGAAACAAGTATCCATTACCACGAATCGATGATTTATTTGATCAACTATAAGGAGCGTCATTATTCTCAAAGATTGATTTACGTTCTGGGTATCATCAATTGAAGGTTAGAGAAAGCGACATATCCAAGAGTGCATTTCATACCAGATATGGCCATTACGAATTCGTTGTCTTACCATTCGGATTGACTAATGCACCGGCCGCATTTATGGATCTCATGAATCGGGTTTTCAAACCATATCTTGATTTCTTTATCATCGTTTTCATTGACGATATCTTAATCTACTCTCGGAATAAGGAAGAGCATTCGAATCATTTGCAATTAGCTTTGCAAATTCTTAGGAAGGAAAGATTATTTGGGAAATTGAGTAAATCAGAATTTTGGTTAGATAAACTTGTTTTTTTGGGGGGCATGTAATTTCTGGAGAGGGTATTTCAGTGGATCCTACAAAAATTGAAGCTATAGTTAATTGGGAGAGGCCAACGAACGTTACAAAAATCAGAAGTTTTCTAGGTCTAGCAGGGTATTACCGTCGATTTGTTCAAAAAATTTCTGTCATTGCTAAACCATTAACTCAATTAACCAAGAAGGAAACGAAATTTTCATGGTCTGATTAGTGTGAGCAAAGTTTTCAAGAGTTAAAGAATCGACTAGTATCTGCACCCGTGTTAATTTTAACATTAGGGTCTGGGGGTTTCGTCGTTTATAGTGACACATCACATCAAGGTTTAGGTTGTGTTTTAATGCAACATGGAAAAGTTATTGCATTCGCATCAAGACAACTCAAGGATCATGAACGAGCTTATCCTACTCACAATCTGGAACTGGCAGCCATAGTCTTTGCCCTAAAGCAGTGGAGGCACTACTTGTACGGAGAAACGTGTGAAATCTATACTGATCATTAGAGTTTAAATATTTGTTTACTCAAAAGGATCTAAATCTCAGGCAGCGTCGCTGGATCGAATTAATCAAGGATTACGACTGTACCATTCTATATCATCCGGGTAAGGCTAATGCTGTAGCCGATGCCTTAAGTCGAAAATCATCTGGGAGGTTATCTTATTTGAAGAGTGATAAATTATCTTTCTTTACTAATCTTAAATCTTTAAGAGTGGAATTAGGAATGAAAGAAGACGGAGCACTATTGGCAACTTTGGCATTGAAGCTGATTCTTATTGAAAGAATTCAAGAAGCTCAGAAGTCAGATTCTATATTGATGAAGATTGCCGATGAAGTGAAAAATGGAGAGCGGGCAGATTTTATTCTTCGTAATGATGGAACCTTACTGTTTGGAGTTCATTTGTGTATTCCCGATGATCAAGATTTGAAGAGAGAGATTCTTGACGAAGGTCATAGTTCAGCATACGCAATGCATCCAGGCAGCACTAAACTTTATCGGAATTTGAGAGAGCACTATTGGTGGTCGAGAATGAAGAAAAAAATCGCCGAGTTCGTGTTTAGATGTCTAATTTGTCAACAAGTGAAGGTGTAACACCAACGACCAGTGGGTTTGCTACAACCCTTACCAATTCCAGAGTGGAAATGGGAACACATAACAATGGATTTCGTTTCAGGGCTACCACATACTCAGAAGGGTCATGATTCTATTTGGGTGATTATTGATAGATTAACTAAGTCGGCTCATTTTATTCCTGTCAATATTATGTTTAGTCTCGACAAGTTGGCACAGTTATACGTTAATGAAATTATCAAGCTTCACGGAGCACCAGTTTCTATTGTATCAGACAGAGATTTGAGATTCACATCCAGATTTTGGCCAAGTTTACAACGAGCAATGGGGACAACATTGAAGTTCAGCACAACATTTCATCCTCAAACCGACGGGCAATCTGAGCGGACGATTCAGACCTTAGAAGATATGTTGTGAGCTTGCGTCTTAGAATTTTCGGGTAGTTGGGACAATCTATTACCACTTATGGAATTCGCGTATAACAACAGTTATCAAGCCACCATCGAGATGGCACCATACGAAGCATTATACGGGATAAAATGTAGATCACCGATATGCTGGACAGAGGCAGGAGAAAGGAAATGTTAGGACCCGAAATCATACAGATAACAACCGACAAGATCAAGACGATTCGAGAAAAGATCAAGACAGCTCAAAGCAGGCAGAAACGTTATGCAGATAATAGAAGAAGGGATTTGGAGTTTGAAAAAGGAGATTTTGTTTTCCTCAAAGTATCGCCGTGTAAAGGAATACTACGATTCAGCAAGAAGGGGAAACTTAGTCCGCGATATATAGGACCATTCGAGATTTTGGACCGCATTGGAGTTACAACTTATCACCTTGATTTACCACCGAGCTTATCACGACTTCATAACGTTTTTCACGTATCTATGATCAAGAAGTATTTGCCCGACCCATCGCACGTAATAACTATCGAACCTGTTGATCTAAGGGAGGATTTGTCATGTGTTGAAGAACCTATTCGAATTCTGGATAGGAAAGATCAAGTTCTACGAACAAAAACCATTCCGATAGTTAAAATTCTGTGGCGAAGTCATACCGTAGAAGAAGCAACTTGGGAGACGGAGGAAATAATGAGGTGAGACTATCCGCATCTTTTCGCTTCAGGTATATTCTAATTTCGGGACGAAATTCTTTTAAGGAGGGGAGAATCGTAGAACCTGTTCTCATTAAATAGACTTAATCATCCGATTAGGAAATTATTAGGAATTTAATAAGAGATTAAATTAGTAAAATATAACAAAAATAAGAAATTCGAAAATTTAAAAAAAATATATTGACCAAGATACCGGTATCTTGGAAGCTCAAGATACCTATATCTTGAGATGTAGAAACTCCAAATTGAAAGTCAGTCATGGCTGAGTGTCAGAAGATGAGTAACCTATGTTTGCATGAATATGTGTTGTCCAGAACCTATGCTACGTGGGAGAAACCTGAGGGGAACAATATTGCATGAGTTAGGTGTCATGAGAGGATCATTGCAGGTGTAGTTCTCTCGAGAGATATTTGTATAAAACACATAACTAGCTGAACCGAATTCAATTTTTATACCAAATCAAAATTTTTGTATCAAACAAAGTATACTGTGAGGAAAGGAATTGAGAAAGTGATGGTCGTGAGTAGATGAGCATCAAGTTAGAGAAGGAGCTGTGTAGAAGAGGATTTGGAGGAGGGAGGTTCAAAGTTCGTCAAATTGTTCTTAATTTTAATTCTTCAAATCCGGGTAAGATCTGTCGAAATTAAGTTTATACAATTGTTACAAATCATGCATAGAAGCTATGTTTAAAATTTGGTGAAGATTGGTTATGTTTTCGTAGGATAATTCAAGAAAAAAATCAGATTTTAAAACAAAACCCTAAATTTTTACTTTCTGTCGAATTCTGGGGAAGACGAAAGAAACCGGTATCTTGCTCTGCCAAGATACTGGTATCTTAGTAAACTAGGCCAACAGAACCCTTGAAACCGATATCTTCACAGATATCTTGGTCCAACTCCAGAAACTAGTATCTTGAAATCTTAGATACCGGTATCTTGATATGATCTGCCTACAGTATCTTTAAAGTCCAGAAATTGATATCTTTAGGAATAGCCTAGATATCGATATCTTAACTTGCCTAGAAACCGGTATCTTGACAGTTTTCCAGAAACCGAAATCTTAGTTCCAGAAACCGAAATCTTAGTTCCAGAAACCGATATCTTGTATTATTCTTAGATATCGGTATCTTTGAGTCTTAGATACCGGTATCTTAGGACTTTTGGGGCAGAATTAAAATTTGAACAAAAACTGTTAGAAATCACAAATTTTGTAGAAAAATAGAATTTATAAAATTATGATATTAATACAAGCATATTGTTTAAATTGATAGGTTCAGAAATTTCATCAACTTCACAATTATCAGGCAAAGGAAAGGAGAAAGCTTAAATTCTGTGAGTATATTTAGAACTCTATAAATAAGTATATATAAGT
>NMUG010000207.1:0-25411 GCA_002855965.1 Monotropa hypopitys
AAGAGGCCAGTCTAGATTAGCCACAAGAGAGAGAAGAATCCTGACAGAATTCATTTTAGCAACATGAGCAAATGTCTATTGATAGTCCACCCCGTAGGTCTGAGTATAGCCCTTTGCCACCAATCGAGCCTTATAACGTTCTATCGAACCATCTGCCTTGTGTTTAACAGAATACACCCATTTGCACCCAACGATACATTTATTCTTAGGTAACTCAGTCAACTCCCAAGTGCCATTCTTGCGAAGGGCTTTCATTTCCTCTATCATGACAAGTTTCCACTCGGGAATATCAAGAGCATCCTGAAAAAGATTAGGTATACCCACAGAGGAAAGTTTAGACAAAGGTTTTATACGAGGAGGATAGGTGAGAGTAGGACACAAAGTTAGATTTGGGATGTTGAGTACATGATCTCACCTCTTTTCGTTGAGCAATGGGGACATCTAGATCAGTGATGTCTGGATCAATAGCATTTGTAGCGTCAATAATATCACTAGCAATAGATCTACCTGGACTCTCATCAACGGTAGGAGATAGCAGTGGATGGTCTCTTGAATCCAATTAACCTTCTGTCGTGCTTTGTCTCTGATATACATTTGCTCTCTAGTTTCCTCCTTTCCAATTTCCTGGATAGGAATATTTGGTGCATCCTGAACAGGTATCACAACTCTTGGGTTAGCAAGAGAGGCGTGAATCTCTTCATACCATGGATCCCCTTGAAGGGATGACTGTGACATCACGAAGTAGGACTGAGACTCAAAGAAAGTAACATCCATTAATACACACCACTTACGAGTTGGAGGATGATAACACATGTACCCCTTCTGAGTAGGGGAGTACCCGAGAAAAACACATTTGACAGAACGTGGATCTAACATACCACATGTGGGGGAATGATTGTGAACAAACCAAACACGCCCAAAGGTTTTTGGAAGAAAGGAGAACATGGACTCAGTCCTAAGAAGAACCTAAAGAGGAGCTTGTTTGTGTAGAACCTGAGTTGGGAGTCTATTAATGAGATAGGCAACAGTGAGGACAACTTCTCCCCAATATGACCTTGGCACCCCATAGAAAACAACATGCAACGATTTTTGCGCTCTGCTACTCCATTTTGTTGAGGCATATTAGAACAAGAAGTCTGATGGATAATCTCATGATTGAAAAAATACTGAGCAAGTCTTGAATCAATGTATTCACCACTATTGTCCGACCTTAAGATTTTTGTGACAGCACTAAACTGAGTAGAAATCATTTTGTGGAAATGTTGAAATATGAAAAAATCTCATTTTTTCTTTCATGAGAAAGACCCAAGTGGTCCGAGAGCAATTATCTATAAAATGTAACCATCTATGGCATTTTACAGACGTAATACGAGATGGACCCCAAACATCAGAGTGAATTAGAGACAAAGGCGCAGGATTTTTATTAGAACTATGAGCAAAAGAAGTTCTATGATGTTTTCCAAATTGACAAGACTCACATTGAAATTCAGAACCATTATTTTTGCAGGAAATTGAAGGAAATAAGTACCTAAGCAAAGAAAGGGGAGGGATGCCCAAGTTGATGCCACAACCATAAATCTTCCTTGGTGCTTGAAGGCTGTATGGAATGATGTGTTGATTGATCAGGTTGATCCAGGATATAGAGACCATGTTCTTTTCTACCACCACCAATCCTCCTCCTTGTGATAAGGTTCTGAAAAATACAATGATCAGGAAGGTCACACTACAGTTCAGATCACGAGTAAGACAACTCAACGATAAAAGGTTTATAGAGAAAGTGGGAACATGTAAAACTGAAGATAAAGGTAGAGAAGGAGTGACATGGATTAAACATTTCCCGAAAATGGAAGAAACAGTGCCATCAGTAATCCTAACATTGTCATCACCTGAAGAAGGCTTCTAATCCAAGAAAAGATCAGAAGATTCAGACATATGATCAGAGGCACCAGAATCAATAATCCAGGGTAAAGACTCGTGGGATAGATATGCACATGTAGAATAGATTAAGTTACTTGTGTGGGCAAACGAGAGAGGAAACACATTATGGGATGTATCTGGAGCTGTGGATGAAGACTGACATTCTAGAACCTGACGAAGAACATTCTCAAATTCGGAGGAATTCATGTCTGAGAGCGCGTCTGGAGAAGGAGCTGGAGGGCTAGCAGTGTATGAATCAACTGTACTGGCCTGATGAGTGCAGGAATGAAATCCTCGTCCACTAACCTGTCCAGATCGTTCTCCACAATTGCCAAAACGATCCCACATCCCCCTGATGGAACCCCATGCAACTTCCAACATGTCTCACGAGTGTGTCTATATCTATGGCAATAATTGCAGAATAGATGAGCCTTTCCTGAAGGAGGATTGAGAGATCCCCTAGGTTGCTATATGTAAAGTTGTGATAAGAGAAAAGCTTGGGTAATGAGAGGACCTCACTACCCTTTTATATTGAGATAGATAGAGAAATACACTTGGGCCCCTAATTATAGGGGAATTACATAAGAGACACAAAAGAAAAGAAAAATAAACCAACCAATAATACAACACTATTCTAACACTCCTCCTCAAGTTGGAGCATAGATATCACACATGCCCATCTTGACAAGAATGTCATGAAATGATTTACTTCTTATTCCCTTGGTGAGGACATCAGTAAGTTGGTCTTCTGTTCTTACAAAAGGCATGCATATGGTTCCACTAGTGAGTTTCTCCTTGATGAAATGGCGGTCAATCTCCACATGTTTTGTTCGGTCATGTTGCACTGATTGTGGGCAATGCTGATTGCCGCCTTATTATCACAATATAGGTGCATAACATCAGGATGAGTGATTCCCAAATCACTAAATAGCAGTTTGATCCAAAGAAGCTCACACACACCTTGTGCCATCGCTCTGAATTCTGCTTCCGCACTGGACCTGGCAACCACATTTTGTTTCTTGCTCCTCCAAGTGACTAAATTTCCACCCACAAAGGCACAATACCCTGAGGTGGATCTCCTGTCCGTAATCGAGCCGACCCAATCAGCATAAGTGTAGGCTTCGACTCTAAGATGGGCATGTTTGGAGAAATATAGATCCTTTCCTGGAGACGACTTTAAGTACCTCAGAATTCTCATAATGGCATCCAAGTGTATGGTTTTAGGAGCATGCATAAATTGACTCACCAAACTAACCGCAAAGGCAATATCCGGACGTGAGTGAGATAAGTAAATGAGTTTCCCCACAAGTCTCTGATAACTTCCTTTGTCGGTAGGTGTTCCATCATCATTATCGCTGAGTTTCAGATTTGACTCTAGTGGAGTGTCACAGGCCTTGCACCCTAGCATTCTCGTTTCTTCCAATAAGTTAAGAACATATATTTCTCTGACATATGAAGATTCCATCCTTTGACCTTGCAACTTCAATTCCCAGGAAATATTTCAAGTTCCCTAGGTCTTTAATTTCAAATTCTTTTGCAAGATATTCCTTGATCCGGGGAATTTCTTCATTATCATCCTCTGTGAGAACAATGTCGTCAACGTAAACAATGAGAGCCATAGTCTTCCCATGCAAGGAGTGTTTCACAAACAGCGTGTGATCAGCTTGACTCTGATTAAAGCCATACTTCTTCATTGCCTGAGTGAGTCTTTCAAACCAGGCCCTTGGAGATTGTTTTCAAAACCTGGGGGGATCTCCATAGACACTTCTTCATCCAGGTCTCCATGTAAGAAGACATTCTTAACCCCAAGCTGGTACAACGGTCAGTCCCGATTAACTGCAAGAGAGAGAAGGATCCTGACTGTGTTCATCTTAGCAACAGGAGCAAATGTCTCTTGATAATCCACCCCATAGGTTTGAGTGAACCCTTTAGCCACTAAACGAGCCTTATAACGATCTATGGATCCGTCGGCCTTGTGTTTAACAGAATACACCCATTTGCATCCTACAGTACTCTTATATGTGGGTAGCTTAGTCAATTCCCAAGTGTCGTTCTTACGAAGAGCTTTCATTTCCTCTACCATAGCTCGTTTCCATTCAGGGATAGCAAGGGCATTCTGAAAGTGATTAGGTATACTTACGGAAGAAAGATTAGACACATAGGTTTTGTAGCTGGAGGATAAATGAGAATAAGTCAAAAAATGTGATATGGGGTGCTGAGTACAAGATCTCACCCCCTTGCGTTGAGCAATAGGAAGATCAAGATCCGTGAAGTCGGGGTTAATAGTATCCAAAGGTTCAACAATATCAGAAGAAGGGTTACCTGGACTCCTCTCAATAGAAGGAGATGACAGAGAAGGATAAGGCATGGTCTCTTGTATCCAATTAACCTTTTGTCGAGCGTTATTTCTGACATACACTTGTTCCCGACAAATAGTCGGCACTGTATTTCCTGGAATAGTTGTATTTTCTGGAGTAGGTACCGAAATTTCAGGAGTCGAGACAGGAATAATCTCTTCATACCGAGGCTCCCCCTGAAGAGATGACTGTGACATTACGAAGTAACCATTTCCGAGTAGGTGGATGATAACACTTGTACCCCTTTTGAGTAGGGGAGTACCCAAGGAAGACACATTTTATAGATCGAGGATCTAACTTACCTTGTGAAGGAGAGTGGTTGTGGACAAAGCATACACATCCAAAGATTTTTGGAGGGATAAGAAAAGTAGCTTCAGACCCTAGGAGAACCTGAAGAGGAGATTTTTGTGGAGAACTTGAGTTGGAAGGCGATTGATGAGATAGGTGGCTGTAAGGACAGCTTCTCCCATGTATGTGCGAGGAACCCCATAGAGAATAACATGCAACGGGCAGTATCAAGAAGATGTCGATTCTTTCGCTCTGCTACTCCATTTTGTTGAGGAGTATTAGTGCACGAGGTTTGTTGAACGATTCCGTGAGCGGAGAAATACTGAGCGAGCCCTGAATCAATGTATTCACCTCCATTATCTGATCGGAGGATTTTTAGGACACCATTAAACTGGCACGAGACCATTTTGTGGAAATTTTGAAATATGGAGAAGACTTCCCTTTTTTCTTTCATTAGATACACCCAGGTGGTTCGAGAAAAATCATCAATAAATGTAACGAAGCACCTATGACCTTTAACAGATGGAATACGGGACGGACCCCAGACATCAGAATGGATCAAGGAAAATGGGACAACACTTCTACTAGTACTAGGAGCTAAAGATGTTCTGTGATGTTTACCGAGTTGATAGGATTCACACTGAAGCTTTGACAAGTCTTTAGGACAAACGACTGAAGGAAATAAGTGTTTGATGAGATGAAAGGAAGGATGTCCAAGCCGACGATGCCAAAGCCGTACGTCCGTCTCGTAGTTTGAGAGTTGTAAGGACTGATGAGCTGACTGGTCCGGTTGATCCAGAATATAGAGACCATGTTCTTTTCGACCACTGTCGATCATCTTTTTAGTGATAAGATCTTGAAAGATACAATGATCAGGGAAAACGTCACACGATAGTTCAGATCATGAGTGAGACGGGTTAATGATAAGAGGTTTACGGAGAAGGTGGGGACATGTAAAACAGATGATAAAGGAAGGGAAGGTGTCGCGTAGATTAAGTCTTTCCCTGAAACAGAGAAGACAGTGTCATCGGCAATCCTCACACGATCACTAACTGAGGAGGGCTTATAATCTAAGAAGAGGTCTAAAGATCCTGACATATGATCCGAAGCACCAGAATCAATTATCCAAGGTGGGGATTTGTGAGACAGAAAGGCACTTGAAGAACTGACTAAACTACCCCCATGAGCAAGAGAAGCAGGGAATGCATTCTGAGATGTACTGGTGCAAGATCTTTCCTCATTTTCAACATAGGCAAGGGCCTCATACAGGCTAGGCAGAGTCTCATAACCCAAGATACGCCTTCGCACAGGATCAAATTCCACATTTAAACCTTCAAGGAATTTCAAGACCCTGTCTTCTCCACAGAATTTCTGGTGGCTAAGAACGTCAATCATACATGCAGGTCTATAACCTTGGAGATGATCCAATCTCTCCCAACCATTATTCAGAAATATGAAATACTGAAACACAGACTGCTCCCCCTGAACAGATCGCTCAATGGTCCGACGCAGTTCAAAGGCTTGTGAGATGATCCAATCTCTCCCAACCATTATTCAGAAATATGAAATACTGAAACACAGACTGCTCCCCCTGAACAGATCGCTCAATGGTCCGACGCAGTTCAAAGGCTTGTGAGAATGTGCCCTTTCTGAATGAAGTGGCTGTCACAGCTTTCCAAATCTCCTGAGTTGTCGTCATGGACAAACGGCTCGTCTTAGTGGGGCAATGCTGGACATGTCCTAATTTGGAAGGTTCTAAGCACATGATGAATAGGCTGGGTTTTGGTCTTGACTCAAGGGACCCGCATAGATCACGATATACCTCACCGAACAAAGTCTGATCACAGAGTACGTGCGATGTACGAGCTTGTTGGTTTCACTGACATAGCCATACACCGGTTGTGAGTTCCGTGAAGGATATCAGCTAATACCAACGGACTTTGGGTGACTCAATCATGCACATGCAACAATCAGACTATGCAAGAAAGCACAAAGCGCATATAACAACAGAAAAAAACTCAGTAAATCAATTGGGAATTTGCACACCCATTTGCAAAACAACCCTGCAATCGCAATGAAAAGACCGGAGACGAGGAGGCTGGCAGCAGGAGGACGGGCAGGCGACGGAGGGCGGCTGAGCGGAATAGCCGGAGAAGCCTAGGAGGAAACACGCGAACTCAGTCGCGCGGCTGGAGCAGGCGGACAATCGGTGCCGGAGAGGAGAAACGGCAATCGGCGAGGTTTACCGGGGCGAAACGATTTCGCATGAAGAGAGACGGGGCGAGGCAGGGCGCGAGCCTAGGCGAGTGTAGCATCCATGGCTACGGCCAGGCTCCGCCCAGATAAACGGCGTCAATCAAGGGGATGGACGGTGGTAGGGACAGGAGGCTGAGGCGACAGCGAGGCAGCTGGAAACGGACGGACGGGTGGGCGGTGGAAGGTTAGGTCAGAGGAGTGGCTCTGATACCATGTAAAGTTGTGATAAGAGAAAAGCTTGGGTAATGAGAGGACCTCACTACTCTTTTATATTGAGATAGATAGAGAAATACACTTGGGCCCCTAATTATAGGGGAATTACATAAGAGACACAAAAGAAAAGAAAAATAAACCAACCAATAATACAACACTATTCTAACACTATATAGATGGAGCAGATTGTAAGGAAAAACGGTATGATGAGACTGTGGGCATCATAGCAGAACGACGACTCTCCTCATTCTAAACATATGAAAAGGCCTCCTGAAGACTCGGAAGAGTATCCATACCCACTACGCGGCTCCGCACAGGATCAAATTCTACATTTAGACCTTCAAGGAACTCGACAACCCTTTCCTTCTCAATAAACTTCTTGTAGCCAATAGAGTCAGCCGTACAAATAGGGTTTATAGTCCTGGAGATGATCCAAATGCTTCCAACCATTATTCAAAAAAGTGAAATACTGAAGCCCAGACTGCTCCCCATGAACTGATCGCTCAATAGATCGACGTAACTCAAAGACCTGGAAAAAATTGCCCTTTCGGGAATAAGTGGCTGAAACTGCTTCTCAAATGTCCTTGGTTGTCGCCATAGATAGATAGCTCTCACCAATGTCAGAAATCATAGAGTGAATCAGCCAACCCATAACCAAGGAGTTGGTAATCTCCCATTGGTACCCGGGATCCGTAATGATTGGTGCTTGAATCCTTCCATCAACACAACCCATTTTTCCTTTACTTTTCAAGAAGAGGGTCAAACTATGCGAACATGCTAGATAGTTTGGACCGTTGAAAATAGAGGTAGTGATTTTGATGCTCGGATTGTATTGTTTGGATTGGGCGTTTATAACGCTAGAGCTCTCCCCAATGGGAGGCAGGAGTATAGTGGTAGATTCACCAGTTAACTCAGCCATCGAACAAGGCAAATAATCCCAACTACAATCAACAATGAGGGAAAAACACAAAGGAAGTGAAGACACCAATCGAACAACCGAGATCCCACTATAAGAATATACGAATCAGAGAGTTGCGTACATGGATTTGACCTAGAACCAAACCTCAATCAATTTCATTGAAAAACATAGGCGGAGAGGCACTGTGGAGGCTCACGGCAGAGAGGAGGCAGATGACAGAGGCGTGGTGGTCGAAGCAATGGCTCACGGCAGAGGTGGACAGCAGCGGATGAGAGGTGAGGCAAGAGCATGGCGAGGGTGCAGTCGGGGTCACCGAGCCCTGGCGTCTTTTCGGCGACAACTGGCGATGGCGACACCAGAGCGGGAGTTGGTCTGGGGAGACGAAGTCGAGGGCGGCAATGCTTGTAGGCCTGGCGGTGATAGGCAGTGGAGATGTGGCGGCGGAGAGAGAGGCGGCCGAAGGTTGGTGGCGACTGGTGAAGGAGATTAGGGTTTGTATGGGGTGGCGGTTGGAGAAGGATATTAAAGTTTGGGATTAGGGTTTGGTATTAGGGTTTGGCTCTGATACAATGTTAAATTGTGATTAGCAAAAAGCTTAGAGAATGAGTATGGTCTCATCCTCTTTTTATAATAGAGAGATTAAATATTTTACATCAAGTCTCCCTAGACATTGGGCTATTACAAGAAAGCCACAGAAAAATAAAATTATAACAAAAGCATTATTCCAACAGTCTCTAGTTCTCTCCCGTCCATATCCCCATCAATTGGTATTACATACACATCCGCTTGTAGTTGAAGTGGCGGGAGGGTCTTGGTTTAACCAAGAGGTCCCAAGTTCGAGTCTCCCCCCTCCCCTTTGGACTCTGTAACTTGGTTTATTCTTGGTTGATCAAGAGTGACCCTGCCTAATGCTACTATGATGTGTATTATCCACCCGACGTAAAGCCCATTTGATGTGAGCACATAATGGGATAATTGTCAGATCCTTGTTGGGACTTCCCTGTGTAGTCTGTTTGAGTCCCACTAGATGGAGCATAAAATGCACTAGTCTGGACTCTTTCTTCTGGGGGAAGTGTATCAGCGCCGGACAACATTATGTGTGGGACCATTTGGGTGAGTCGCGCATTTACCAATCCTCTCGTCTCAATCCTTGTGGCGGGGTCTTGGCGTGGGGCCCTTACTGGTTGGGGCACAACCTTTATCAATTGGTATTACATGTGTAATGTTGTTGTCAGTATTAGGACTGTAATAGAAATCTTGCGAACATACATAGCTATAGGTAGCTGTAATTATTATGTTTCTTTATTTACATTGATTTAGTTTCTCTTTTTTATTAGTTTCTCTTTTTGATTAGTTTCTCGTTCTACAAACATTGGTTTGGCTGTTGGGGTCTTGCTTTAAAAAGCGTACGAAGTTGAAGGAGTTAATTTATTATATTACTTATATATAAAAGTTGGAGTGAGCGGGAAAAGGCATTTACTTCAACAAACAAGGGAATGATTTTACAGAATGAGTGGGGGTTGAATCCTGCATAGAACGGTCTACATTATAGAGTACTGCAAGGATTGGAGTATCTAGTAGGTGCAATATGATTGATTAAATCCATGAACATTGGCAGATTTGTTGTTTGGTTATTGGGAGTTGAATCCTCTCCAATTTTGAAAAAGAATATTTGGAGCAAAAAATCAATCTACTCTCATTTGGTCTCTTGGCCTAAATTCCTTGACTCCTTGATGCTTAATCATTTTCTTCCATCAAATTCTATCTATCCGTGCCTGCTTATTCACTGATCTATGAGCTTAGTAGACTTCACTTGCTATACTCGCGATATGAATCTTTCTTTCACGTACTTCAGTTGGGGCTTATGCACTCCAACGGTCAGTCTGATTTTGTCACATAAAGTGGATGGAGAGCTCCGAATGGAAACACACGGAAGAAAGACGCCAAAGGTGAATGACCATCAAACAAATGCAAGTGTCACGGCCCATGAATTCTGTTACTTGTGCTCCGTGCGGCACTTAGGCGAATATCCTCACAATTGCTCCTTCACTCCAAACTAACTCACTCAACCACACAAGTGAAACACACACACTCACTAGTTCTTAGACAAGAATATGGGTAATGAAACTTTTTACTACTCAAAGAATACAAATCTATACAAGGCTCTCACACAGGTATTCTTCCTCACACTTGCTCTCCCAAGCTCTCACTCTCACTTGGCTACCAATGAATTGAATGCCTTACAAATAAGATCTTACATCTATTTATAGGACTCCAAGGAACTCCTAGGAAAGATCTTGAGTTCTCCACATTCTACTAGGTCCTAGAACATTCCACACAATTTTAGTACAAGGTAGAACTACTCTAGCATGTTCCACACCCTTCCAGAACCATCTGGAGTACTCTGGCTTCATCCAGATCCATCTCCAATATTTTGGTTTCTTTTGGAATTCTCCAGTTGCTTCTAGCTTCCTCTTGAACATTTCGAACCATTCTGGAATTCTCCAGGCTTGACTAGGACCTTCTAGACTCTTTTGGATCCTTCTGTGGCATCCTAGAACCACATCCTAGCCTCCAACCTTCTTCTAAGAGTTTCCAGTGTCTTGCAGTTGGCAGTCCGGTACACACTCCCCACCCGATTCGTGACATCCTCGTCATGCTGTGCTATTCTCGAGAAGCACATCGAGGTAAGACCTCGTCCCATCTCAGCCACTCGAACTTGGTGAAGCCATGTTCAGGATCACGTCCTTGCCCATGTCGTGCTTCCCAACATGTTGCACTAATGCAAGTGACTTCTCCTTTTGTAGCTGACTCCATCTTATTAAAGGGATAGTGCATGATGCTTCTCGTGAAAACAACTCTGCCATATGTGGAATAGCTATCACACATGACTTCCACATGAAATCCATCTTAAGCATCATCAGATGATCATCCATCTCGATCACCAAGAACTCTGTATATTCCAACCAATGCCCTATGGCAATGTCAGCACTCTGGTCAACTCCATGGATTGGCCTAGCCTCTGAATTCATCATCTTGGACCAACCCTTGTCCAGCTTCACCTTCAATCCTAACCTCTTGGCTTCCTCTACACTAACGAATTTATGAGTAGCGTCTGTGTCAATCAATGCCTTTGAAGGTTGTCGTTCACCCTCACCTCTGCGTACAACACGTCCTCCTTCATGTTTCTCGACACATCCTTCTTCTCATTCTTCTTGGTTATTGATACAAGAAGTTGAACGCTCCAGAGTTGATATTCCCTACCTGAAGCCCTTCCGCGAATTCTTCTTTGTTATGGCATTGAGTCCCTTCCTATGAGGGAAATTTTGTGCCATGTGCGGTCCGCTGCACAAGAAGCACTCTCTTCTTCATGTTGCCATGATTCCCCGTATTGTGTCGCACTTTGTTGTGGTGCCCCTTGTCTTTTCTCGACTCCTTGTCAGATCGCTCGTCATTTGTCGCTACTGGAGTTGGCTGGGCACCACTCTTCTCCCCTTTGGGGTGGACTCCCCGACCCTTGGCATGGCCATCCCTTCCTCACTTGGGTTTAACCGGAACTTGGAAGTCCTCCAGCTTCTCCACCTCTGCAAGTACTGAGGCCATATTCTTAGCCTCTTTGCTTTGCAATTGTTATGCCACCCAGGAGTATAAGCCATATAAGAACCCAAACAATGCCTTCTGCTTGGCCATGTAAGAAATTTCTAGTAGTAGTGCCAAGTACTCCTTCACGTAGTCCCTCAAAGAGTCCTCATGCTTCAACTTGTGGAGTTTACGAAACACCAAGAACTCCACATTCTCATGGTCAAAGTGCTTATTCAGATCTCTCTTGAACTATGTCCAACTCTCGATCTTGAACAAGCCCTTCTCCTTGTTGGCATGTTGTCTCCACCACAACATCGTTGTGTCTGTAAGGTACATGGTAGCTGTCTGTGCCTTCTCATGCTCATCTTCGACTTTGAGATTGTCGAAGTACCTCTACATGCTCAAAATGAATTCAACCTCACGTGCATCCCTTGCACCATTGTAACACTTCGGTTCCACTTCGGTTCCACTTCACTAACCTTCCTCTTAGGCATGCTCACCCTGATGTCTCTGGATAATACAATGGCCTTCTTGCACAACTGCAACTCTAGCTCCATGTTTGCCATTCACTTCTCCAGGGTCTCCACATGGCAGCACTCTACCGTTGTCAACCGCTCCTTGAAGATTTCTACCTTCTCTTCGAGCTTTTCCACCTGAATTAATAAAACGGAAAAATAGGAGTAGAAGTCTCCCACACTGCTCCTAGGCTTGCTTGGTTAAACCAACGCCTCTTCCAGCATGTCGAGCCTTTTTGTCGTGTCTCCCTCCATGCTATCAAGTAGGGCCTCTGTTGCCGCAAATGCATCCTTGTTGGATGCCTTCCTTGGCCTAGCGATGACAACATCATCGTTCCTTCCAAGCTCATCCCCAAAATTATCCATGTATACTTGTCACGATTCTTGCTCTGATACCACTTGTCATGACCCAAGAATTTTGTTTCTCGCGTCTCGTGCAGCACTTAGGTGAATATACTCATAATTGTCAGCCTTCCCTCCAAGCTAACTCGTCAAACCCCACAAGTGACACACACTCACTTTTAAACAAGAGAATCTGGGTTTACTACTCAAAGAATACAATATACAAGGTATACAAGGATCTCACACAAGTGTTCACACCCGTCCCAAATTAAGAACCTTATTAGGCGAAATCTAGGATGGTGTGACTAAGCAACTTCTTAACCCTAACGGTTCAACTATTTTTTAACCTTTGTTCTTGAGTTAAACAAGATATTTTATTAATTACTAAAATAAATGTCTTACAACACACAACGGAAGACAAATAAACAAACCAACTGTAAAGAAGCTATACAGTAACCAGTCCCGATCATACCGAAAGTCACTGATCTCACTCTAAATTATACAACTCTAGTGAGGCCGTAAGCACAACTATCTAATAGTGGACTTTACCTAAGCCCTGCAAAATACTGGAATTCAAAATGGATTCCAAAAATAAGTAAGACACTGATATTATTCAAATGAAATATGAAAATTCTATAATAATATGTCAATATAAATAACTTCCACAATGTTATTCAATGTCAATGTTCATGCTATGCATGAATGCACAAGACAAAATTTAATTATTCTTTGTACATTTTGATATTACCATCTTCAATAGATAATATCAGTAGCATTTCCAATAGATGTGCCAATGTGTATGCATTAATTATTCAATGTCAATATCCATGCTATGCATTAATCACCTCAGATGTGTCTGTCTCAGCTCCTAAAATGGTATCCATGTTAGCATTTAATTATTAAAATACTAACATTAATTTCAATAAATAGACAACATAAAATATGAATTAACATTATAATTTGGTTATTCCAAAACCCAATTATATCAAATGTTACCGATAGTTCCATCACTATACCTATCACTATTACTGGTAATACATGATTTGATTTCCCCAAAAATTTATTGGTTACTAATAGTCTTACTATACCCCCGATTGATATTACCGATAACACCATGTTTGAGTTACATGTGAATAAGTTGTTACCGATAACCCCATGCCTGAGGCGATTTCCAGAAAACAACGGTGCGTAAAGTTTAAGGAAAATCCCTTCATGAATCAATTCTACTTCCTTCAATTACTTCATTGATCAACAGTTGATCAAATATAACATGGTATTCTTTAACTTAAACATTCAATTCTATAAAAAATATTGATATTCATGAATTCCCAAATCAAATCTAATCCAAATAAAAGGAAAATTGAAATTTAACACAAGTTGATGATTACTTGTGAATTAATCAACTCCTAGGTTGTAATTCCCTCCTAGATAACTCTTCTTCCTCCTTGGTTTGATTATAAATTCTTCAATTCTTCCCTTAAACGTCTCTTCTCTCTCTCTCTCTCTCGTGTCTCTCTCTCGTGACTCTCTCTCTCGTGCCTCTCTTGTGTCTCTCTGTGTGTGTGAAAACAACTCTAGCGGTGAATATTTATCCTGGAATTCCTAGGTTTAAATCCTCTGTGGTCGAATCTTTTGTTTTAATTATATTCCCATCGCTTCACTGGTTATCGGTAACCTATGTCCTATGGGTTACCGAACACTTGTTATCGATAACCCCTATACAGGGTTATCGATAACCCATGATTTCCTTCTTCCCAGCCAAATTCTTGCGCGATATGTTATCGATAACCCTGTTCTTGGGTTATCGCTAACCTTAACACAAGACAAACTTTTTCCAGACTTCTATTAATCACACATTCTCTTCATTTCCCTCATTCTTTTCCATTTCTTAACATTTAAATCATTTCAACATCCACATTTATTTGATTAAATCATAATTAATCACTAAAAATCATACTTTTAACTACTTATAAAAGTAATTAAACTCAAATTTAAAATGAGGAGTATTACAAGTGCTCTTCCTCACACTTGCTTTCCCAAACTCTCACTTGGCTACCGATAGATTGAACGCCTTAGAAATGAGCTCCTTCACTTATTTATATCTCTAAGGAACTCTTAGAAACAATGTTGTTAAGGACATGCATAAAGGTGTGATCACTACCATTAGATTCCCAGTCGTAGAATCAAAAGGTTTTAAATCACAGTATTGCATCAAGGATCCGCTTTGAGCATCTACCTTATGATGAATTGACTAGACACATTTGCATATGATATTGTCCTAGTAGATGAAACTACGAGGGGCGTTAATGCTAAACTCGAAACATGGAGAGTAGCATTGTAGTCAAAATATTTTAGGACCAGTAGGAGTAAAATAGAGTACATAGAGTGTGAGTTTAGTGATCCAAAAAATATTAGTGTTACAAAGTAACCCTCCAAAATCAAGAGTTACCAAGAAGCGAGTGTTCTAATATCTTGACTCAATTGTTAGTAAGGATAAAGAGATTGCGGATGATGTAACAAAGAATTCAAGTCGGATGAATGAAGTGGTGAAGTGCCTCGAGAGTGTTGTGCGACCGCACGATGCCCGAAAAGTTAAAGTAAAAAATCTACCGTGCATCTCAAAAAATGAGAATGCTGAGGTGGATGCGCGGTAAGACTCTACGAGATAGTTATAGAAACGAAAACATTCGTAGAATGCTAGGCGTAACACCGATAGAAGACAAGATGAGAAAATAGGTTAAGGCGGTTTGGACATGTCTATCGTAGATCGGATGATGCGGTAGTTAAGAGGAGTGACCTAATTTCGGTAGCTAGTAGCACTAAGGGGAGGGACCAAAACTGACTTTAGAAGCGATAGTTAGAAAGGACCTAGATTTTTCGAATATCACAGTCTCACAGAACATGATGTTCTTGACAGACATTTATGCAAAAGACGGATTCATTTAGCTGAGCCCAATTGATTAGAATTTAAGACTCTGTTTGATTTGGTTTGGTGAGGAACTCCCAGGAAACATTTTGAGCTCTCCATATTCTACTAAATCCTAGAATATTCCACAAAATTCTAGTAAAATGTAGAACTACTCTAGCATGTTCCACACCTTTCCAGAACCCTCTGGAATACTTTAGTTGCATTCAGATCCATCTCCAACATTCCAGATTCTTCCGGAATTATCCAACTGCTTCCAGCTTCCACTTGAACATGTCAGACCCTTCTGGAATTTGCTAGGACTGACTAGGATCTTCTGGACTCTTCTGAATCCTTCCGTGGCATCCTAGAACCATCTCCAAGCTTCCAACCAATTTCTAAGAGTTTCCAGTGTCATGTAGTTGGCAGTCCGTGACACAAGGAAGAAGCTACTAACCAACTCAGGTCTAGTTGAGTAAATTTCGTCTAGACAAGGGAAATGAATTTCCAAGAGTTTGCTGTGTTACCAAAAGCGTGATAGGAAACTACTCTTTTAAAATGTACCTTAGGTGAAATGGAGTTTTTGGGTTTTACATCTAGAAGAGTGCTTGGAACCCATTCTTGGGTTTAGATTTAGTGATGTTGCAAAATCGTGCCCCCAATATATGACCGCAATTTCTTCGAGTAAATCTTTCCAATTTCCATAGGCAACGAAGACGATTCAAATACTACTGCTTCTTGTATGCGACTGACATACATTGGTGGTTGTTCTGACAATTAAATATTACTGTTGTTGCTGATAAATAAGTTTAGTTGGTTGTTTGACAAGAAACTCTAATTTAAGCTCAAATTTTCCGGAGGGCTTTGCCGATCACTTATGTTCTATTTTACTCATTGATATTCACAGGGTTTGCTGAGTAGCAGGCTAGCAGCTACCGATAAGATAGAGAAATAACTCACTAGAGTCCTCCACCAAACTGTAGTACAGTAATTAAACGGTTCACAATTTAGTAAGCTAGATTGATTGTCATGACCCAGATTTTCAAAAAATCGATCGATTTAAACCACGCAATTTGTATCAACTAAAAAAATTGACAAAATCACCCCTTTACTTGCTGGTAATAAAAATCTCCCATTCTTATTGGCATGATCCATTGGTCTATGATTTTTGTAAATGTTTTTTGGCAGTGTCACATTTTTGCGACTGGACGGATCAGTTGAGCCAGAAAAGCGTTTTGGCATTGTAAAGGCTTTCAATTCAGACCCTACTATTGATGCACTACTTCTTACTACTCATGGTAAGACATGTTGTCTACAACGCACAAGACTTGGTTTGGATTTCTCTCATTGGTACAATCTCTTCATGTAGTTGGTGGACTTGGTTTGAACCTAACATCAGCTGACACCGTTGTTTTTGTGGAGAATGACTGGAATCCCATGCGCGATCTTCAGGTATATCCGTATATAAAATATACAGATTTTGTTGCTAGTTCATCTGCATTGAGCTACTTATTTTCTATGAATGCTTTGTCTTTAATTGTTATTTGGGTACTGTATTTTTATGACTTCTAATTTCTTTTTAGTTGTGTTTCTTCAGGTATACCCGATACATATTTTTATTCATTTACAATTGGCATTTGTCTACTATGGATTACCTTTTGACGTGGAGCTTTAGAATAAGGTTTAACAATTTCGAAGCAACATTATAATGATTGTCAAGGCCATAAGAAAATTTGTTACTACTACTGGATCTCACTGCTAATTGAGTTCATAAGCTCTTTTCTAGAGAGCACCAATGCCATAGGTACCAAAACTGATAAACATGCCTACACTCATGCTGGTGGTTCGTTATCCTCTTTGCTAGTTTCCTACATCCTACATCGTATAAATGTTGGGTTATTTAAGGAGTGTACCTCTTAACATGCTTCAAACTAGTGCTGTATTGGTAAACAGTTCTGAAGAGGGCTGGTAAACTATTGTGCTCTGCCTTTGTTGTTTATGTTGGTAGTGTAGGCCTAAGTGATTTATATTATTAGATTGTATCCCCTCAACTGTTCACAATATATTTTGAATAGTGTTATGGTATGAACATACCACAAACTTATTCTCACTCCAGAGTTGATTAATAGCTTGCCTCCTTAAATTGGTGATGCCCAGTTGAGATCTAAGACACTGCTGGACCCAAGTTCCCTTCTTTCTATTGCTGCTTAATCATGTTGGGAAATGGGTTGTAGTCTCTTTCAAGTATTTGCATGCATGTGAACACAAGCAGGTAAAAATTGTTGTGTTGTGCCTTGAATTTGGAGTTTTGGCAGAAGCACTGGAGTCGAGCGAATGTTTTTGCTCGAACGACTTTCTTGTCGCTCGAGCAACTTTGTACGGATCAGGATCGGCAATTTCCTTGGTGGTTTTGGTTTCCTAATTAGTTTAGGTTTTGCAACTATGTTTTTGAAGGGATTTTGTTATCTTGGTTTCCTATATCGTTAGAACTTCTTATGGCAATATATTATATATATTGGTCCATGTCTATTGATTTGTGTGGGAGAGTACATGCATTAGTGTTAGAGTTTTAGTACTTGTCGAGTGTTTGGTGCTCAATTGTTATTGGTCTCTTTCTATTGGGTCTTTGTTGGGATTCAAGGGTGTTTCAATTGTGTGGATTTACGGGTATAGGTGGCTCCGTTGTAATCTCGTTTCCGTATTATATAGAATACTCTCTCGCTCTTCGCCCGTGGATGTGCCTTGCTTCGTGTTTGAAGCAACCACATATATCATTGTATGATCGCCTTTGTTTGTCCCTTTGCTTTTCTCTTTCAAGTTTTATTTTATTATTTGATTTGGGCTTACTAGGGACAACAAAAACAAGAAGGCATTATTTTTACCAAATTTTCACTCAACTCTTGAGGTGTGTGTGTGAAGCTTTCTGCATTTCCATTGGAAGTGGCGTGTGAATTTATACATTTGCAGGCAATGGACAGGGCACATCGGCTAGGTCAGCAGAAAGTGGTGAATGTACACCGTCTCATTATGCGAGGAACAATGGAGGAGAGGAAGATGAACCTCCAGGAATTCAAACTAATGGTAGCTAATGCTGTCATCAATGCAGAAAATGCTAGTCTGAAAACAATGAACACCGACCATTTGCTTGATCTGTTCACATCGACAGCCAAAAAGGTATGGTTCACACTTGACGAATGTTAAATTTGAAAACATTTCTCACCCAGTATCCAATAAAGTTACATTATAACATTTCCTATTGGTGACAATGATTGCCTAAGTGTTCATTTTGAGACAACTTTTTTCCCTAGTAAAGAAAATTATGTTTTTGGGTGGGGAAGGCTATAACTACTACTTTTTTTTCCCTTGATTTTGGGTGTGAAATTTTTGGTATCCAGGGAGTTGCTTCATCAAAGGGTTCGGATGGAAACTTTGATGGAATCTCAAAATCGTCTGGTACTACTGGTAAGGGATTAAAAGCCATCCTTGGTGGATTAGAGGAGCTTTGGGATCAATCACAGTACACTGATGAATACAATGTAAGCGAATTTTTGGCGAAGCTAAATGGCTGAAACCTAGCTGCAGTTGAAGAGTTTTTTAGTGGATAACGGTAAGCTGAAGAATAGAATTCGAACAGGTTCTTAGCAGCAGACCATGTGTACAGTGTATATTTTCCGGTCAAAGACCCAGATTTTGACAACTTTAAGAGTTCTTTTTCCCCTTCTTTAATTTCTCCCATATTATGTTTTATATTTGTGGGAGGTCATAGAAGAGGATAGTTTGAGAGGCGTAGTACAGGTGAGATGGTACCTTTTAATGGGATTTTTATTTTTTGGTCCTGTTTCTCTGTATAACTTAAGTTTTATCCCAATTTTTAAATAAAATCAAATTTATCCTTTCCTTTACTTTCTTTACCGGATTAACTTACCAAATGTAAAGCATATAGGCCTTGTTTGGTTTTACTTCTACTTCCTATTTTCTGTTTCTGTTTTCTCTTTTTTTGAAACAGAAAACAGAAAGTAGACTTTTGCTACTTTCATTTTTTTTGGAAACAGAAAACAGGGCACAACGACCTTGGAATATAATGTATGTAACACTTACAAAAAATTTAATTTGGAGATTGTATAATAATTTGAAAGTAAAAATAGATAACCAAACAAACTTTTACTTTCTGATTTTAAAAAAACTGACAGTAAAAACAGGAAGTAGAAGAAAAACCAAACAAGGCCATAGCGTTCCCTTATTAGTTGGCAAACTCACAAATCATGATTTATGCCAACACAATTAAATCTACTATATATTTTAAATAGGATAAATTTAAAGTGAGGATCATAAGATTTAGGGTAATTTTTTTGTTTGATGAGAAATTTATCATAAATTCTATTTTGTAGTAAATTTATCAAAACCCACAAAAACAGGGAAGTTTAGTAAGGGTATATGTGTATAATGTAAGTGAAAATATGTTTTTAGAAACTTTAAGAGTCTTGGATGATAGATAGAAGTTTGATTGGTCATCGTTGTATATTCAATGTGGATGTTCTTAGACAAGATAAAATGAAATGTGTTTTGTATAAAAGAAAATGAAATGGATTTTAATTATTTTTTAAATGGTATTGTTTTAATATGGATTTATGTTAATTTCTTTGAAAATTCATAATATGTATGGAAATTTGGAAGAAAATGTAGAAAATCCTTAAATTCCAGAACTGCAGCAAACTATCGACGAGATGGAAAGATTGGAGCAAATCTTAGTCGTAGTTGTAGATGTGATGGGGAGGAATAATCAACCCGGTGATAATTAAGTAAGTGTTCGGGATTTTCAGAGGATAAAGCCTCTATCATTTGAAGGAGGCATTGATCCAGATAAAGATGAGGCATGAGTCCTCGGTATGGAGAAGATATTTCCTATATTATCTTGCTTCGAGGTTTAGAAAGTTGCGCTGGCTATCTATATGTTCGAAGGGGATGCTCATCGTTGCTGGCTCAGCAGGAGGGAAATGGAGCTTGGTATGGAATGGTGTCAATTTTTGTAAGTTTTCTATGAGAAACATTTTCCAAAGTTCATTCGGGACAATAAATGCCTCGAATTTATCTCCTTGGAGCAGACATTTGCATCTATAATTGATTATGATTGAAAATTCACGGATCTGAGTTGATTTGCCACTCATGTGGTGCCACGGAGGATCTTGTGGCTAAAAAATTCGAGTTGGGTCTTCGATCGAAGATTAATTTAGCAGTGAGGTTGATTAAGCTGCCTACTTATTCGGAGGTGCTTGATATAGTATTTATGGCTGAATTTGATTTGAATAAAAGAAATAAAGTTGTTGAATAACAAAAAAGAAAGGCTGGGAATTGGCCAAGGGGAGATCAAGGAGGAAGTCAAATGAAGAAACCCAATATGGGTTATTCAGGCAGTAGTTCTGGACAACGGGGAATATTTAATCAACCCTGATACAATCATCCTTACAACCCTATACATGTTTGTCCTAGATGTCAGAGAAGATATTATATGGAATGTTTCAGAAGAACCGGAGCATGCTTTAGATGTGGGCAGCAAGGGCATATGATTAGAGGTTGTTCGATGCTACCTAGTGAGGTTCTACAACCATCGCTAGCCGACATTAGACCACGAACCGAAGCCAAAACAAGGTAGGGGAGGGCATTCACATTGGTACTAGGAGATGTGCAGAATGCCAACACTGTTGTGCAGGTATTATTCTTTTATTTGATATGGAGGTGTATGCACTTGTAGATTCTGGATTCACTCATTCTTTTATATATATGGCATTATCAAAATGATTAACTGTCAAGAATCAACCCTTGGATTATGAACTTAGTATATCTCAACGTAGGAGCGGAGGTGTTATAGTATTTTCTGTAAGTTTTTTGATAGGAAATTCGTCATAGATCTGATTCCTCTTCGGATGAACTATTTGACATGATATTGGGCATGGATTGTTTATCTACAATTATGCCACAATAAATTTTTTATCTAAACTACATTTTTCGAGTTCCTGAGCAACTAGTTCTTACCTTTGAAGGGAAGGAAATTATATTGCCACCTTATGTCATCTCATCTGTGCAAGTTTATCGGTTAATTCAGAAAGGGTGCCATGGATGTTTCTGTATTTTTGGATATTATTTCTATCGATGAGCTGGCAAATCATTACTGGTTAGCTAGAGTATCTTATATGACCCACACCTATATAAATTGAGTATTGGAATTCAATGAGGTAATTTGTATCAATTAAACAAATTGTTATAATCGAAAGATAGTAGGTGCTTCTCTTCCTGAAGCGAGTCCCTATCTCTCAAACTCCTTACCATATGGCACTCGCAGAACTTAAGGAGTTGAAAATCAGTTTGAAGATTTGTTAGAGAAGGGTTTCATTAAGCCGAGCATATCACCGTGGGGGACAGTTCTTTTTGTTAAAAAGGACATGATTATGCGGTTATGTGTTGATTACCGAGAGCTGAACAAGATTATAAATAAAAAACGGTATCCACACCCCTTGATTGATGATTTATTTGATCAGCTGCAAGGAGTTCAGTTTTTCTCTAAAATTGATCTTCGATCCGGTTATTACCAACTAAAGATGAAAGTTGAAGATGTAAAAAAGACAGTATTCTGTAATATGTACGGACATTGTGAATTCCTTATTATGTCTTTCGGATTCGCAAAATGTGGTGGTTGTTTCTCGTCTGAGTTGGCTTCTATCTATGTCCCGTCGGTAGGCCGGTTGTCAGCAATAATGAGTGACCAGGATGAAGGCTATCCTGCAAAGCAAATGGGGATCTTCCTGCTTGGCCTCTGCAAAATAAGGGTTAGTTCCCACTAGTCGGCAGTGACCGAATGTGGCCTCCAATGATTAAGTCAGTATACGCCGGAGGTGAATGAAAGAATGGACATCAAAGTAAAAGGCAGTCAGAGAGAGGGAAAAGAAGTCACGTGAACAATACCTCGATGTGGTATATATAGGGAGAACCTGACTTGGAGCCCAAGGTAGGCACGTGCGGTGCGTGCTGCTGGTCCCTCTGGATGATGTCATCCCTAGTGGTGCACATGTTGGGCCTACTGGGCCGTTGTAGCCACAGGGCCGAGTCATCCCACATATGGTTGGACCGCGAGTGACTCGATGGAGCACTTCGTTCCTGTGCCACTACTGATGGGTGGACCCTCTGGCATAAGACCCACCGACGGGGGAAAGTTGTGCTTCGTTTCTGTGGGAAGTAGACACACAGAGCTTCCTTATCGTCCGGATTGGATATGCCGAAGGTTTGAAGGAGACTGTATGGCCGACCCAGCTTGGCTCCTTTGAGTGTCTATAGGATCTACTTTGGTTGCTGAAGGTCTGCATGAACCACCAGTTCTATCCTTCGGTCGTGCAGATGATATTGTGCCGAAAGTCCGTGTGGCTGACGGGCCTGGTTTGCTCCGCGAGGTGATCAAAGAGGGGTTCGGATTGGTGGGACAGTATCCAATTTCCCATACCAGAGTCCGACTGCTACAATAGCCCCACAAATTTTTCCAACCTATTGGGAAAGATTGATGACTTCCGGACATTTTCTGTTGGTGAGGCTTGTTGTGACATGTCCAGAGGATTCATGAGAGGTTATAATGTCAGGACCAGAGGCCTAGTCATTTGTCGACCAGAGGCTTGGCCATTGAGTTGTATTATGCTTCATATGTACTATAGCAGCATTTATTGTACGACGGGCAACAATTATTGAGCTATGATTGCTAGAATTGACCCGCCACATGTCATCTTCGATTGGTGGGTCAAGCCGTATTTGTATGGACAATTGTGTTTTGGATTCTGTGCGGGAGTATATTTGTCTGTCACTCTGAGTGGTAGATAGCTTGTGAGACCCGTATTGTATATTGGGTCATTTGATTAATAATCGAGGATTATAAATAATTAAAATATTATCTAAATGAAGATTAATGATGAAATTTAAGTAAGTAATTGTTAGGAGTTAACTGAAAAGTTTGAGAAACTTTATGGGATTTTGTAAAATTTTTGGAATTTTGTGAGATTATTGTGGCATTAAATGGGGTTATATTGACGTATTAGATATGTCATAAAACTAATTAAAGTTTTTAAATAGATCATGGGGGTCTTAGTGAGAGAAAATGAAGCTAAGGAGGAATGTGTAGTTAAGATGAAAATTGGAAAGTGTGCTGTCGTGTGAAGTGCAAGGTGGCACAGGTGATACAAACATTGTATCTAACAAGTGCGACGTGTGTGAAGGTTGTGAAGGGGTGATTGGCATGTTGAAGGTGTCAAGTAATGGGCTGTGCATGAGTAATATGTGTTGAGTTGTCGTGAAGAAATGAAACTAAGAATGAAGTAATATATGAACAAAGTATCTCTTATTTGGAATGATTGAAATTTGTGTAGGAAAGTTATGAGAAGATCGTAAAGAAGTAGTACTGTGGAAATTGGGAGTGAGTAAGGGAGAGAAGTAGGCTTGAAAGAATTTGTTGGTTGTAGAGGAGAAATTTGGAAGAATATGATCATTGGTGTGACAAACTCCTAATCAAGGTAAATATTCAGGAATCAATTATGTAACTATTCTTAGATCTTTTGAATTAAGTTTTAAATTGAGTTTTAGAAGAGTAATGAATCAAACTTGTGAAGTTGCAGAGGTAATTTCGTGATAGAGATGATGAACAGTAGGAGGAGATGAAGAACCCAACTTCGCGGCAATAACTTCAGAATTTATTTCTGATCAATTGAGATAATCAATCCAAAATATAAAAACACAGTCTTGTTCCAAATTCTCTATAGTTCATTTGGTCAAAAATTGGTTGAAATCAGAATAGATTTGATAGGCTAATTTATTAAAAATCAGAAGATAAGGAAAAACCAAAAATTTCAAGTTGCAATAGAACTTCTGGAATTTAATTTGTCTGATTTATGTAAGATTTTAAAAATATAAAAATACAGAAATGTTCCAAATCTTTTCTAGAATCTATGGTTCAAATTTGAGATGAATCGAAGTTAATTTGATAGGTTAAATCGATAGAAATCAAATTTTGATCAAAACCCAAAATATTGCAGAAGTCATTCGAAGTCTGTCAGAAACCTAAGATATCGATATCTTGGTATATCAAGATATCGATATCTAGGGTAGGGAACCAGATACCTTAGTTTGTGGTGCAAGATATTGATATCTAGGTCAGAGCAAGATATTGGTATCTGGGGTATTTGCCCAAGATATCGATATCTAGGAAAATCCAAGATATCGATATCTTGAGTCTTAGAAAAAATATGAAATTTTGGAAAAAAATGTAAAAATTGGAGTTTAATTAAAATAAAAGGCATTAGATAATATTCTAATATTGAGTATATATTATTAGGTGCTTGAGGAGCCATTTGGGAGTCTTGGAGGATTCGGCAAATATAAGTACTTTTATGAAATTCATAAATTAAAGTAAGTTAGTACTTTTAAATAGTATGAAATGTGTGATGATTTGAAAATGATTGAAAATGTGTTAAATCCTATGGATCACAAATGGGATGATTTATGAAAATCTGTTAAAAATGTGTTTTCAAAGATGAAATGAGTTTTGAGAATAAAAGATAGAAAATGGTGCATGGTGTGTGTTAAAATGGAAATTGTGGTGGCTGTGAGTCCGAATAGTACTCGGGCCCTTCGGATGCTGGCCGGACGATTGAGGAAGTGTGCTTCGGCTGGTTGCGCAGTCTCCTATAAGAGAAGAGAGATCACCTGCTTGGCTCCTGCAAAACAGGGGTTAGTGCCCACCGGTCGGCAGTGACCGAGAGGGGCCTTCGATGGCTAAGTCAGCAACAGTTGGAGAAGGAAACTGTAAGCTGAAAAGAGGGGTCGGAGAGATACCAAAGAGCGGTCCCATGAACAGTGTTTTGATGGGACATTTATAGGGAGTCCTGACTTGGCGCCAAATATGCAAGCGTGTGATGCACACGGGGGGAGGCCAGGTGCTGACGTCAGTCCTATGGTGTTGATGGGCCGCTGAACCGACCCGAGCCATGTCAGCAGTTGTACGGCTGACCCGAGTGCCACTTGTCGGAGGTCATTGTTCCCTGTTGCTGTCGACGGTGGAACCCTCCAGCATGATACCGTCTGTCGGTGG
>NMUG010000208.1:0-25391 GCA_002855965.1 Monotropa hypopitys
TTTATATGAAATACTTTTATTAAATATTTTCCAGGATCGGGGTCTTACACGTACCGGGTAGTAGATCGATGGAGAACTCCACCTCTCGCCTAGGCGGTAATCCAGGTAACTCTGTTAGAAATACATCGGAGAACTCACAAACAACTGGGGGCAACTCCCCACGTGAGTAAGAATCGTCATCAAGACTGAGACTGGCCAACATACAACTGATGGACCCACGATCCCTCGGATCATGGAAGGAATAATCAATGGACTCTTTCCGGTCACCATACACATAAAAATAAAGTCCCCCTGGAGAGAACAATCGCACTCTACGCCGATGACAATCAATGTGGGCATGGAAGGTAGACAACCAATCCATCCCTAGAATCAAGTCGAAACCGGACATCTCCAAGACAATGAAATCAAAAGTAAACCGGTGATCTTCGAGAGTCAACTCACAATCTCGGCATACATGATCTAAACGAACACGACCCCCAACTGGAGTATCAACAAACATAGGTGGATCCAAGACGTCCAAATCTAACTCCAATGCACAGACAAAGGATGCTGCTAGAAATGAATGTGATGCACCTGAATCAAATAGTACATTGGCCCAAGAATTATAAACAAGAAACATACCCCGCACTACTGACGACTCTGGCTGCTGGTGATACACAGATGAAGTAGGAGTGGCCGGAATGGCGAAAACTCTGCCCTGAGTCTTCGGACCCTGATGGTGTCCTCCTCGATGCTGAGACTGCTGTGTAGGTCTGGCAGAAGTCTGAACTCCTCCAGAACGGGAAGCCTGGACTGAGCCAGAAGGTCCTGACTGGTGTAGACGCTGATGTCCACTCCTCTGATGCGCCTGCTACTGCTGCTGCGCTCTCACATCACCATGACCGCTACGCCTCTCTGGACAATCTCTAACCATATGGCCCGCCTGGCCACAATCATAGCAAACTGGTGCTCTGCAATCTGTCCTCACATGTCATGGCTGATGGCACCGATGGCACACCCTCGGGCCCTGCACTGGACCCGAACTAGCCTGAGATCTCTGACCCTGGGAAAAGCAAGACTGTTCTCGTGACCGCTTCCTCCCAAAGCTGCCCGAAGAAGAAGAGCTAGAGTAGGAACCCTGTCGACGAGGTTCCCACACCCTTGGCCTCGATGCGAAGTCCCTCTGCTGATGATGATCTTTCTTGGGCTCTACTGCCCTAGCGCAATCCATAAGATCTGTAAAAACTCTAATCCGGTGACCCATGATCATCCGCTGAATAGAGGGGTGAAGACCCTTCTCGAATCTCTTACACTTCCGTTCCTCCGAACTAACCAAGTCCGTCGTGAACGGTGATAAAGCCTGAAATCTCAAAGTATACTGGGACACAAACATCGTCCCCTGCTCCAAATACTCAAACTGCTCTCTCAACTGATCCATGTAGCTCTCTGGAAAGTACTGGTTCTCGAAGATTGCCAAAAAGTCTGACCATGTCATAGTACTGATGAGATCCAAGATAGCCTGCGGATCGGCATCTCCACCGGCTAAAAGACTAGCGCGTCTCATCTCCACTACTGAACTCCACCAAAGAATAGCCTCACCCGAAAGCTGATAGGATGCAAAGGTGATACTCAATTTATCTACCGCGATGCCCAAAGTATCGAACACCCTCCGGATCTCTACTAACCAATGGTCTGTCTCGAGCAGCTCACCCTCCCCACTGAACTTGGGAGGAGCCATCCTCCTAAATTCCCGCAAAGCATCAAGAGTGCGGTCACCCGCATTACCCCTAAGAGCGGCAAACCCCCGACTAGCTTCGACCATGGCGGCCGCGAGCTCTCGAGCAAATTGACCAGGAGCGACTAGCCCCTCTGGAGCAGGAACTGGGATAATAGGAGGTACAACATCCTCCACACCTGCTCGGTGATCATCCACTTCTTCGCTGTGAGCCTCCTCAACATTGTTCCTACGACCACTTCCCAAAGCGATATTGCGACGTGGAGGCATTCAACAAAAGATCACGAAGACAATAAGAATAGAGTATATGATGAGGCTCAAATGGATAGTTCAACTAACCAAACATGATCTCAATCAAGGGGAAGTAAACTCAATCCTATAAAAAGGATTCTCATATTCAATGGAATCTACAAACGGGAACACAACCCAAGAATGGAACGATGCACGAAAACTTCTTCCTTAACCGACACCAACCTACGGATCATTACCAATGCAATGCTCAATGCTCACACACATATGCCATGAAATGTAAATTTTTAAACTCAATGCACCCATAGAGACTAAGAGTCTCCCCAAAGGCCTAAGTTTTCGAAACTGAAAGCTCTAATACCAAGTTGTCACGCCCCGGATTTTCAAACCATTTTTTAATAACATTAAAATACTACTTGTTTACAAATGGGGACACAAGCATGGATCACTATCATTAAACAAAAGTCTACAAACCAACCACATCCCATTACAAGTTTACCGAAAATCCGTGAGTGAATGCGGAAATATCAAACCATAGAATAGGTAGAAGAGAAGGTAAAACTAAGTTTAGTTATTACATGCCTTAAGGTCAAACAACCCACAAACCGGGTATTTTAATTAAACAGTACATGAGGTCCAAAAGATGTTGAAACTCTCTAAAAACTCAAGGAGCTTCAAGGTCCTCCACCATTGGTTTCTTACCTACAGAACCTTTAAAAAAAGAGCATGTCACGCTAAAGTAGGAAAATATCTATCAACAAGCATGTCCTAAGCTAGTGTGAACGAGTGTGTGTCTGTCCAGAAAAATGAAGGCAACATGCATGAGACGATGCAAAGTAATGATCCGACCTCTACAAGGTGACTCCACAAGCCAACATACAAGTGAGGATACTAACCGGGGACACCAAAATCAAGTATCCGAATAGTGCATTTTTATCAAACCCATTTGTTCCGATATTCTCGAATGTCATAAGCGAGGGGAATTCCACTACAAGTATATCCCATAAACATTTTGTTTTCTTCTTCGTATACCGCGGGATCCCTAAAGATCAAGTACATCCCGTATAACCATAATCCACAAGATGGCATGAATCCCGGAGTCCCTAAAGATCAAGTACACTCCGTATTCATTCATACTTGTCAAGGTGACATGAATCCCGGAATCCCTATAACTCAAGTACATTCCGTATTCATTCACATTTCATTTGTAACATTAACAGGGTAGGAATGAAATAGTGGCTCGTCAACACACTAAACCAACCTAAACCGTCTTCCCCAAAGGCCGTTGGGAGGGCTCACGTAGCCCCCTTTGTGCACAAAGTCATGGGTGGAGCGACCACCCCGGGAATCCCTAAAAATCAAGTACATTCCCGAGTAGAACATATAAATCCCATATCATTGTTACAAATTATCGAAACCCGAGAATCTCTAAAAATCAAGTACATTCTCGTTGATGATTTTACCAAGGTCAATCGTCATGTCCAAGATTTTGCATAACCATGATTAATTTGATTTCAATTTCAATTTGCGCAACATGACATAACATGTGACAATTTTCCATAAATCATGACCCATAGTAAAAACTCACCAATTAGACCTAATTTAAACTCAATTTCACATATTCAATATCAATTAAATCAATTGACTACTAATTGACCAAAAGCCCCAATTTTTCAAGTTAGGGTTTTTACAACATTTGGGGGTTTTCACATAAATTGTTCTAGCATTCAATTGGTTCAAGTATTATGAACCTAAGACCCTAGGAACTACAATTTAACCATCAATTTCAAGATAACATCTCGAACCCTAGGTCAATTTTACCAAAAATATACATATACGAAATTTCTCAAAAATGCTAGGATTTCAAAGAGAAGGAGGAGAATATATAACCTAGAACATAACAAGTGATGGATATCACCCTACCTTGAGAGCTTGGAGAAAAACCCTAACTTTGGATTTTAAAGGAATGGAGCAAATAGCGGGTGTCCTGGGTAGATCATGGCGCGAGGATCGTCGTTCCTCCTTGGTGTTTCTTGATTCGAGCTTGATTGGGCCTTGGATTTCAAGCTTTAAGCTTGGGTATCAATGGAGGAAGAGAGAGATGGAGAGAATAGGGTTTTAGAGATAGAGAAGAAGACTGAAAATAATACAATTCGGACTCCCTTTCATATATATAGCCCTTAGGATGAAAAGACAAAAGTGCCCTTAATGAGGTCTGCCAGACGCTCCCTGCACCGGTGCACAGCGAAGCTGCACCAGTGCAAACCCCCTCTGCACCAGTGCAAAACTTGGTTGCACCGATGCAACTGCTTAAAAAAACTGAGCAGAAGGTCTACACCACAGTTTGCACCGGTGCACGCCAACTTTGCACCGGTGCAACTGTTCCACCAAAACGAGCAGTAGCTTCAAAGCTTACCTGCACCGGTGCAACTGCTCCAAAACTGAACAGAAGCAACAAAAATCTTCCTGCATCGGTGCACACCCATCCTGCACCGGTGCAACTGCACCAGAACTGAATATTGACAAGGCAGGGGTTCCAAACCAACCCAAAACGACCCTAACTTAAGTCAAACAATGCGTTAAGATTTTTAAGCATCCCGGGACCGTATTCTCAAGACGGAAATAAGTTCAATAAGGAATTTAATATTTGCAAAAATCGATCTAAGATACGATTTTAAATCTGGAATAATAATATAGAAATCCGGGTCGTTGCAACCAGTTCTAGCTCTACCCAACGGAGAAGAGGGATTTGCAGTCTACAGCGACGCTTCTCACAAAGGACTAGGATGCGTTTTAATACAAGACAAGAAGGTTATTGCTTATGCTTCACGGCAATTAAAGACCCATGAAAAGAATTATCCAACGCACTACTTGGAGCTCGCAGCAGTTATTTTCGCACTCAAGATTTGGCGCCACTACTTATACGGAGTTACTTGCGATGTTTTCACTGACCATAAGAGTTTGAAGTACATCTTTACTCAGAAGGAGCTTAATCTCAGGCAACGCAGATGGCTGGAGCTTATGAAGGACTACGATCTCAATATTCAGTATCATCCCGGGAAGGCTAACGTAGTAGCATACGCACTCAACAAAAAGCCAGAAAATTCGTACCTAATGCATCTTGCGACGATTATCGTAGAACCATCGATTCTAGAAGAAGTCAAGCAACTGCAAATGGAGGATCTCAAGCTAAAGAAAATTCAAGGAGGCATCACCGATCAAGGGGAGTTTACTTTTCAAAACAATATTCTCAAATTCAGAGGACGATTGTGCGTACCAGACCAGGAGGGGATCAAACGAAAGATTATGGATCAAGGCCACAAGACGAAGTTTGCAATTCATCCAGGGCAGACAAAGATGTACCAAGATTTGAAGAGATCATATTGGTGGATGGGAATGAAGAAGGACATAGCAGTATACGTCAGCCGATGCTTGGAATGTCAACAAGTAAAGGAAATGCGGCAAAGACCAGCAGGACTACTTCAACCTTTACCTATTTCTAAGTGGAAGTGGGAAGATATTACGATGGATTACGTTATCGGATTTCCGCGATTAGTCAAAGGTAACAATGCGATATGGGTAATAGTCGATCGATTGACTAAATCGGCGCATTTCATTCCGATCAAGAATATGTATTCAATGGACCGGATGGCGTCTACTTATTTGCAAGAAATTATTCGACTTCACGGAACACCTGTGTCTATTACATCAGATAGAGATCCGCATTTCGTGTCTAGATTCTGGAAAGCATTGCAGAAGGCTATGGGAACGACGCTCAACTTCAGTATAGCTTTTCATCCACAGACGGACAGGCAGTCAGAAAGGACGATTCAGACACTAGAAGATCTTCTACGATCATGCACGTTGGAATTTCAAGGAAGTTGGGAGGAGCATCTACCTTTGGCGGAGTTTACTTACAACAATAGTTATCAAGCGAGCATCGGAATGGCACCTTTCGAAGCCTTATATGGAAGGAAATGTAGATCACCATCATGCTGGACAGAGATTGGAGAAAAAGAACTCACTGGACCAGAAATAGTTCGAGAACAACAGAGAAGATTAAGTTGATTCAAGATCGATTGAAGATAGCTCGAGATCGTCAGAAAAGTTATGCAGATTTGCGACGGAGAGGAATCGAATTCCGAGAAGGGGAGAAGGTATTTTTGAAAGTGTCACCTACGAAAGGAGTCATCAGATTGGGAAGAAGAGGGAAGCTTAATCCACGTTATATTGGGCCTTTCGAAATTCTCGAAAGAATTGGGCCATTGGCTTACCGATTAGCCCTAACACCTGAACTAGCCAATGTTCACGATGTATTCCATGTATCGATGCTTCGTCAATATATTTTAGATCCATCGCATGTTTTGATTCAACCATCGATCGAGATCAAGAAGAATCTATCTTATGAAGAGCGGCCTGTTAAAATCTTGGATCGTCAGGAGAAGCAGATAAGGAACAAAGTGATTCCATTGGTTAAAGTCTGGTGGGAGAACCAATCTGGCAATGAAGCTACTTGGGAGAATGAGAGCGATATACGTCAGAAATAGCCGCAGCTTTTTGCTTAAAGTATAAAGCTTACGTATTACAAATGCATTCATAATTATCTATCTTTTAAGTTTGAGGACAAACTTCTTTAAAGTTGGGGAGGATGTGAGACCCCGAACCTAGAGAATATTAAATAAAAGTATTTATTTAATCAAATATAAATTTTAGGAATTTTTATAGAATTTTTGATATTCATTTAAGCCTTGAATTTATAAAACGAAGGGAAAAGATTTGATCAGGGGCCTAAGTGAAAGAGAATAAGTTTAGGAGCACCAATTGAAAGTTGCCGACCAGTTAAAGGTCCGGCCGAGCTATTGCCGAGCAGTAGGGATCCGGTTTAGGAGTCCGGCCAAGTGGAGGTTCGGCCAGCACAGATGCCTACTTAGCAGTCCGGCCAGGTCAGCTCGGACGTGGCTGCGCGGCCATGTGGGTGTGTCCATCTGGACAGCCACTCTGTCAGAAGACAAGAGTCTGGAGTGGGCTGACGTCACGTTCCATTTCTGGCAGAAGAGCCAAGAATATGTGGCTGGTGGGCTTAGGTCATCACGCTAGAAGCCTAGGCTGGGCGGCCGATGGGGCCCACTCTCGGTGAGTGGCGCCGTTTGATGGTCTGCCAATAGTCCGGATATTATTCCTTCTCAAACTCTATAAATACCAAGCCATTTCCTTTCGTTTCGGTTACAACTCCAACTTGAGAGCATCCAGACCTTCTGTTTCTCTCTCTAGAAAACTGTCTGAAGCATTATTGTTCGGCAGAGCTTTGGACTTTATTCCAGGAGCTCGGCAGCTCAGGTTCATACTCAGAGTGTTCGGCAAATCATTTGCCGTACATTCAAACTTCAAATTGTTGTTCGGAAAGCCTTGGCCGTGTAAAAAATCTCTTTAGAAGCATTGTTCAAGCTCCGGTCAGACTTGAATCACTTTGTCAATTCATACTCACACTTCAGACAATCAGTTTTACCTTCGACAAGGATTGTACCAGTTCGGCAAATACATTTAAGCTCTGATCATCCTTCCTACGGCAAGTCAAGCTTCGGCCAAAGGTATAAAACTTATCAATTATCATATTCTGTTCGGCAAAGGCCCTAGGAATCTGATTATTGCTCGGCAGACTTAAATTCAAGTCTAGCCTTAGTAAAATCAGTTCGGCAGACTCACTCGGAGTCTTCCCGTACACTATTGTTGTCCCACACACCCGTAGTTGTTCAGCTCTGCAGAGTTGTGCTCGGCCAAACCAATAAAACATTGTTTCTGCTCGGCAAAGCTAGAATTCGGCTAAGCTTATGGCCATGTCATTGTTTAGTTCGGCCAAGTCACTTATCGGTCCGGCCGTACTCTCTTACACGTTGATTGATTGACCATCATTCTGACCGAAGCAGATTGTGCTCGGCAGATGTCGGCCGTTTTTTGACTTCAATTAGATCGGCAACAACTCTGGTTGTTCGGGAAAGTAGCCCAAGATCTCTTAAACAATCCTCCGGTCATTTTCGACCAATTACGAGACTAAAACCATAACTTGAAGTCTATGTTTTGATTCTGATCAGATAGTGTCCGGACCGTAGTATGGAAGTGCGGCAAACTAGCCGACTGGCTGTAACTCATCTCGGCAATTGCCCGACCGACCTAGTATTAGAAGGTCAGCTCAACCTAAGCAGGTTGACACCCCTAGAAAGGCTTGCAACTCCTTGGAAGAGTTAACCTTGGTTTTTGTTTGATCTGCCTGGTCCGTGGGAGCTCGGAAGTGAGCCTCCGACTAAAATATACCTTAGGCAGTCACACTCTTGAAATGACCAAGTAGTGTTCGGTCAATGAGCCCTCGGCCAAACTTAAGTCTCCGGAAGACTTGAGCCTTCGTTTTAATCAGTTCGGCAGTGTATGTTTAAGGCAAAATTCCTTGTTTAAATGCTAAGTTATGACTTATTATCTAGATTTGGGCTAGTAGAAGAAGAAGGAGGAATAGAAGCCTAAGAATCCTATTCAGGTGAATCTCTATATACTGCACTACTCGTACTTTTCAGTGCATTTCCTTTGAAATTATAATTGTGGTTATTAAACCCAAAATGATATGTTATTTCCAAAAAGAAGATTTTGAAAGAATGGATCATGCACAAATTCTTTTACCATGGATGAACAAATGGGAAAACTGTTTTATGAAATTCCATATGACAAAGATTTAAAATGAATTAAAGGGAAAAAGAAATTGGTATGGAGATAAAATGGAAATAAGGTGCTCATACGACAAAAGCATGGATATGAGCCTATGATTGATATGCTTATACGACAGAAGTATAAGGCCTCGAAAATACTTATACGACAAAAGCATAAGGCATGATATTGGGAATCAATATGCTTATACGACACAAGCATAATGCTATTATACGCTTACACGACACAAGCGGAGGCATGAATGTGAAAAGTATGAATGCTCATACGACAGGGGCAGATTGATAAAGGAAAGTCAAGCTTATTCAACAAAGGCTGAATTATGAAATGATATACTGTGAAATACAGGTTGTCATGGAAATAAAGCAAAGGAAGAATTGTTATAAAGCATTGTTATTGCTATTGAGCTTTTAAGTCATATTTTATCTGTGGACTAATCTTGCAGGGAATATTGTGAATCCATGAAACTTGTACTGCAGTATGTAGAAATTCACTCTAGCTTTTAGCTTATGCATTTTTCTAAAACCATTTTTAGGTCAGGTTGAAGAATGAAGTGGCAGCTCTTGTTTAAATAATATTTTGGACCCTTTTGTTGTACCTTTTGATGTATTGGCTATGTTTTAAGACATACGATTTAATCATGGGAAATAAATGAGAACATCAATATCACTGCTCTGGTTTTTGTTCACACGCTTTCGCATATTTATATTGTTAAGAAATTCTTCAACTCTTTTATCTAGGCCTTTAGCGAGCTTGCTCGTTGGCCGGTCATGGACTCATTCCGAGATCGGGATGGGTTGTGACAGAAGCAACCTCAAATCTCAACTCAACCAACCTTACTACTAAGGTACAACAACTCTAAGGACATACTAAGGATCCCAAACCAACACCATGCCAAGATATCTAACCATAACTCACATTGTGAGCCATGCCAACTATCGTTATTGTTAAGTGTTGGATTCATATGCCACATTGGATATTTGAGATACTTCTTTCTTTCTTTTCTATCTTTCCATTTATTGATTTCATGAATATGGATAAACCACGAAATCCTTGGTCAAGTACGTTCTGAGTATCCTTCCATTCTTGTCACAATACTCATTCATATTAGTAAGTTCATATCTTTTCAATACAAAAATAAACCACGGAATCCCTAGTCAAGTACATTCCGGGTTATCCTAACTTTCTCATAATAGGGACGTAACCATGGAATCCCTAGTCAAGTACATTCCATGTTATCCAACTGTCATTCCCAAAGACCATTGGGCGGGTTAACGTCAACCCCATTGTGCACAATGTCTTGGATAGAGCGACCATCTCGGGAATCCCTAGTCAAGTACATTCCCGTATACAATATTCAGCGTTCCCCAAATCATTTGGGAGGGCCCACGGTACCCTATGATTCCACGTTGATAAGTGTTTCCATCACGTTAGGAACAAATCCAAGAATCCCCTCATAAGTACATTCTTGATTCGTCCTTTCATTACTTCTTATCATTGTTACTGTGCCTCACCAAAGCTATCAAAGCACATTATTCCATCTAGACCGTATTATCACGTTGACGACTCATTTAACTCTTGCCTTTGACAAACTCAAGGGATATCAACAAGCATGGTGCTACCATTAACCTTGGAAACTCCAAGGGAAACCAAACCGACTAAAATAAGTCCCCACCACATAATGAACATCAACCACCCAAAGGATCATAGATGCCGGCAATCAAATGAACACTAGGTACTACTCCTACACATATCCCTACCGGACAACCAAAAGTCCAATTAACTCAAACACGTACCTACTATCGTTCTATGGTGACCCAACGATTCCAAATTCTCCGAAACAATACTCGGACCTCACAAAGGCAATACATCGAACACTTGGTAGCCTCGAACTCCAATGGCCACCAATCATCCCACAAGTCACCAAAAACACAAGTCATCCCTCCCACGGAAATTTCATCGAATACGTGATGCTCACATTATCCTCAGGTGATACTTGGATTCAATTGACCATGACACAATTCTAGGACCCCATCAATTAGACTCCCAAGCCCCTTGGGCATTATATCGAATACCTAGTAGGCACAAGATCACCACTCAATTCCACCACAATATAGCCCTAGGTCACAAAATGCAATATACCTACTATGGATACCAAATCGAACCTATGTATACACACACACACACACATACTTAATAGGAGTTAAGAATTTACCCACCGGAAGCCATTGAACCTCCAAATCCCTTGGTGAGGGATCCTTCATAGTGCCACAATCCGAGACCATAGGTGTATAGCCATTGTCGTGCTCGTCGACGTTTGTAAAGATGATCTCCCCAGAAGCTTGACGAATTTGACAAGATCTAAGGGAGAAGGAGAGGTTGGGAGAGTTTAAGAGAAAGAGAGAGAGAGAATTTCGAATGGCGGAGGAAGAGAGAGAGGGTTTGATGAAAATGAGGATTTTTGCCCTCCATATACACCCATATACGACCCTAAAATGAAAAGACCACAATACTCCTCATTTAAGTTGCCAAAACTAAAATATCCCAAAATTACACAGGCTCGACCGGTCAACAGCGGCTCACTCGACCGGTCTAGGCCATAAAAATGTCCTCACTATAAAGCCACGACCGGTCGACAGCAGCACGCTCGACCGGTCGACAAGGGTATTCTGCAATAGTGTATACAAAACCTTATTTCGACCATAACTCCATTGTACGACCTCCGATTGAAACGATTCAAGTTGCGTTGGATTTCTAATTAGATTCTCTACAACTTTCATGAATATTGTATTTCGATTTTCAGAATATATCGGGGTTGTAATGGGCCTCGAAAGCCGTCGACACATTGTCGGAACAACCCAAAATCATACAAACTCAATACCGGGGATCCTCACTACTTCAACCGCTAGATTATCATCTATTGGACCCCAAACTCTATCGATTATCAATTGATTATTATAACAAAATACATTTTTATTTAAAATTTATGTTTCAAATTCTAGGTCATGACAATTGGCCCTAGTCTTGTGCTTGTGGTGTGACTAGGAGGCTGTGTCCTTGGCCTTCAAATTTATGAAGGCCAAATGTTCGATATATTGCTTGAGTGAGTGTTGGTGAGTGATATTGAACATTGTGGAAGTGTTAGAGGTCTTGCGGTACCCTTGGGTGGCATTGGAAATCCAATGAACACCATGTGTTCGATAAAATATACGAATGGTCTATAGGCTTGAATTGGGAATGTAATGTGTCGTCTTGGAGTCATTTGAGGTTCTAGGTGACCCCGGTGTCATGTGGTCACATGTAGTCGGTAAATCTCCTAAGGTAGGCATTGGAATGAAATTGGGATTATCATGGTTTGCCTAGTTGTGTTTGAAGGGAAATAGTGTCCCTTGACCTATTAGAGGCTTCCGTCGTGCATTGTGGTATCTTGACTAGATTTGGGAGTCAGTAGGTGAGAACATGTATAGACTAAGTGGTTCCTTAATGTAGTGATGATTGGTATAGCCTCACTTGATATCGTCAAGGTAGAAGGCATTGAAACAAATGTTTGTGTCCCTTGATATTGTTAAGGTGGAGTTGTGATATCCACACACTTCAAAATGAAGCGTCCAAAAGGTGTCCTTAGTGGAGTTTGAGCCAGAGTTGAGAGCTTCTCTCTCTAGAGATAGAGAGAGAATGCACTCCCCGACTTATTTTTGAAAATCAGCCCCAACTTTCTACTGTGGGTTGAAGCGGTTTCCATTGGTGTAGGGGAGAAGAGGTCTCGGTGTTCATAGGAGAGGGGGAAGGCTGGTGTGGTTGCTAGTTGGGGGAAGCTTTAATGGTGATGGCTGTTTTCAATGGCGATGGTTGCTTTCTGATGGGTGGGCTGCGGAGTGGTGGATGGAGGCAAGGGAGAAGAGGTGGAGTGGCGGCGGCGGTTGCAAGGCAGGTGAGGAAGAGGACGGTTGAGCGCAGTAGGAGGCAGGTGAGTCCGGTGCAGGTGAGAAGTGTCGTCGAGTGTGTAGAAGTGATGCGCCGGCGACGAGGAAGTGAGGCAACGTGGTGGAATGGGCGGCTGGAAGAGCGAGTCTAGCGAGGCGGTGTGTGATGGAAGTGATCTGAAGGCTGGGCGGTGGAGAGGTGGGAGGTCGCGACCTTCATGTGGCTGAGCGGCGGTTGCTGGTGCACTCAGGGAACGGCGGCAGGGAGGTAGGGTAGAGTCAAGAGGCGGCACGGTGGGGCGGTGAGCAGGAGGCGGCGCGACGGAGTGTGTTGCAGATTAGGGTTCTGTGTGAAAGGCGTCTGCAAGGTTGCAGGGATGGTCGTGTTCGATCTCTATAGGGTTCCTGGTCCTGGGGGAGTTGTTAATTTTTCTTTTTTCTTTTTAGATTTTCTTTAAGGCTTGATGGATTTGCAGATTGTTATAGGCTTTATGTGATGTTAGTGTATTGTGCGGATTGTATAGGATGGATTTGCAGGTTGTTATAGGCTTTATGTGCTGTTAGTGTATTAGCCGATTAGTTTGTTTTGAGCAGAATTATTTCGGATGTACGCTGGTTGTACGTTGTTGTAATTTTTTTATTACATTAATAATATTTTACCTTTCAAAAAAAAAGAAGAAGGTGGAGTTGTGATTTGAAGAATTAATCAATAAATTCAACCTATCCAATGTATATCAAATATGGGGAATGTGCCCTACGAGGGCCATCTAAGCTTAATCTTAAATCCTTCACCCATACTTCCCAAATGGAATAAAATGAATGACAATTGAATATAAAATTGATAAAGTCTAAAGAATCAATCATTACACTCCGTGGACATAGTCAATGTGGAGGATATGGTCATTACTAGTACTCATGTTGACACCATCAATGTGGAAGATATGGACATGTCTGGTACTCATGTTGACATCATCTGTCACGACCCAATCCTAAATGGGGTTCATGACCAGCCAACGAGCAAGCTCGCAAAGGCCTACTAACAATGAGTTTAGGGATTTCACAACATAATGATAGCAGAAGCGCTGAACAAAACCCAGTGTGTTAAACTTCATTAATTTCATAAATATTCCTGAAATGATACAACAAAGAAGGCTCATAAACTGCCTCTACATCAAAGAGAGATATACAATAAAAGCATAAGAGAAGCATAAACTCCAAGGTAGTCCTCGTTGATACCTGGAAAGAGTTTTAGAAAACGCATAAGCACAAAGCTAGAGTGAATCAGAATATATCAAGACTACAAGTTTCCATGGATAAACAACATGTTATCAAAATCATCTCTCCTTCCTTTTAAACATAATAAGTAAAAGGCTTATTAGCCTAAACCTTGTAACCGTATATGATTTGCCATGTCAAGTCTATGGCCTTCTCAACGTTCTTCAGTGCATAGCTTACTTTTATTTTACATGTTTTCTTTCATTTACATTTCGATATTCCGACATGATTTTATCATGCTACTCTTCACAGTACCAGTAACCTTAGGGAGTGACCCCAAATAGCATTTTGCATAGTCGTGATATCACTGTAATCAACCTGGTTATTGATCCCTTATTTTCGCCTCCTCGCCGGTTTCTGAATCCGCCCCCGGCGGTGAGCTACCGTGTCACCGTTCATGCTGTTCAATCATAAAACATCTTTCCTATTTTGCCAATCCATGGTGATAAAAGAGTACATGCTCTTTTTCCCTTTTTGTGAAGAGACAATAGAGTGAATGCTCAATAGCATAAATCGTACATTTACAAATGATTAGCATGTCTAAAAGATGTACAAGTAACAAAGGTATATAGAGATTGTGAGACCCCGGTCCTAGAAAATAATTAAATAAAAATATTTATTTGAGCAAATATATTTTTTAAGGATTTTATCAGACTTGAAATAGTCTTGGGGTTATAGAAATATAAGAAAGAATTAAACTAGGGGCCTAAGTGAAAGAAAAAGGAAGTTAGAGGTATGGCTGAGCAGTTTGCCGAGCAGCAGTAGGGATACGACCTAGAGGTCCGGCCATGTGGAGGTCCGGACAGGTCAGCTCGGACATGGCAGTGCGGCCATGTGGGCAGTCCATCTGGACAGCCACTCTGTCACGTAAGACAAGAGTTCTGTAGTGGTCTGACGTCACATATCACTTCGGCAGAAGAGACAAGGATGTGCGGCTGAGTGGACTGAGGTCAGCTGGCTAGAAGCCAAGGCTGGGCGGTCGGTGGGGCCCACCCTTGGTGAGTGGCGCCGTTTGGGTGTCTGTCACAAGTCCGGACCAATATTCTTTTTTCATCCTATAAATACTTGAGCCATTCACTTCGTTTTTGGTACAATGGCATTTGAGAGCGTCCCTACTCTCTATTTCTCTCTCTAGAAACTCTGTCCGAAGCATTTCAATTCGGCCGAGCCTTGAACTATTTTTCAAGAGCTCGGCAACACAGTTTTCATAGTCATAGTGCTCGGCAAATCCTCTGCCGTGCAGCCATACCCTCAATTATTGTTCGGCAAGTCTTGGTCGTACATCCAAAGTCTTTAAAAACATTGTTTGAGCTCCGGTTAGATTCATTCCAGTTCAGCAATCATCTTTCAGACTTCTAGATGACTTGTTTACTTTGGCAAAGATTCCTTTCAGCTCAGCAAAACATCCTTCACATCAGAATTAGTTCGGCACAAGCTATTTAGCTTTGATTTGTTGATCTTTGTTACATCAAGCTTCGGCCAAAGATATAACTATTGTTTTAATTCATTTATGTTCGGAAAAGGCCCTAGAATACTAAGTTATTGCTCGGCAGACTCAAATTCAAGTCCTGTCTAAATAATTTTAGCTCGGCAGACTCATTCGGAGTCTTCCCGCACACTATTGTTGTCACTCGCATGCGCAGCTGTTCTTTTCGGCAGAATTGTGCTCGGCCAAACCGTTAAATCCTTTATTTTTTCTCGAACAAGCTAGCATCCGGCTAAGCTTATGCTCAAATCATTATTTTAGTTCGGCCAAGTTATTTTTCAGTCCGACCGCACTCCGATAACACAATGTTGATTGATTGATCATCACTCTGTCCGAAGCAAGTTGTGTTCGGTAGAAGTCAGTTGTTCTTTGACTTCACCAGCTCGGCAATAACTCTGATTGTTCGGGTAATTGTCCCAAGATCTTTAGGATAATCCTTCGGTCATTTTTGGCCTATAGCTAACTTGGGATCAAAACTGGAAAGTTTATATTTTTGACTCTGATCAAATTAATGCTCGGACCATAGCGTGGTGGCTCGGCAGCTAGCCAGTCGGCTGTGCTTTAGCTCAGCAAAGCAGTAGATGGTAGACCTGAGTCTCCAGTAGCTCATATGTGAGCAGAACATTTAATTTGTGTTCAGTTGAGACCTCGGTTAGATCAGGAACCTTTGGTCAGACTTAGTTTAGTCTTTTTATCAAGTCTGGTAGTTCGGCAGGAGTTATCCAGTCAGACTGAGCTCTGGACTAAAGTCTCCAGTAGACTTTGCTTTGGCCAGCTCAGCTCGGCAGTACACTTGAAATAATTTCTATGGAATTTTATGTATGATTTATTATCCAGATTTGGGATAGCTTTCATTGAGGAGAAAGGAAATCTAGAAGCCTAAGAAATTTTTATCTAGGTGAATCTCTATATACTGTTCTACTCGTACTTTTTAAGTGCATTTTCTTTGAAAATATGATTATTGTTATTGAACCTGAAACGATATGTTAGTTCTAAGAGAATTTTGAAATATGGATTATGCACAAATTCTTTTACCCATGGATGAACAATTCGGAAAATTGATTTGATGTATCGTTTTATGAAATTCCATACAGTAGGAAATTATAATGAAATAAAGAGAAAAAGAAATTGAAATGGAGATGAAATGAAAATGAGGTGCTCATATGATAAAAGCACAAGTTATGAGCCTTTTTTATTGATATGCTTATACGACAGAAGCATAAGGTCTAGAAATATGTTTATACGACAGAAGCATGATATTGAAAAATGAACATGCTTATACGACACAAGCATAATGTCATAAATGACTACGCTTATATGACACAAGCGAAAGTATGAATGTTGTGTGATGAATGCTCATATGACAAGGGCAAGATGATGAAATGTTTGAATGATGAACCTATACGACAAAGGCCAAATCGATCCAATTTACATTGAATTATGTAACGATCCAAATTTCCATTCATTTGAAATTAATCCGATGCGTCATTTTGCTTAATATTTGTGAACTGACGATTTTGATTCCTTTGGAAGACCGTGAGATACCCTTAGGATGTCAAGGGAAGACGAGTAACATGGGGGAAGTGTGTCTCGGCACGTTGCGAAGCAGCACGAGAGGTTGCAGCAGTTTCTGCTCAAATCTGGGCATGACCGTCCAGACGGGGACCTTGGTTGTTCCAGACGGGGTCGAACTACAGAAAGGGCTTGCAGTGTTTGGGTCTGTCCTGAACCTCTGCACTGTCCGTCCGTTCGGGGAGGGGTGTCCGTCCGGACGGTAGGACCTCCGTCCGGACGGGGAAGTGCTGTTCTGCGAGTTTTTGTGTTTTAAATGATGGACAATGTTGTCTTTTCACCCTGAGTCGACCCAAAACCTCAAATTCGTCTAGAATACCTTCCCTCTCTCATTTTCCCTCATTCTAATCTCTCTCTTCTCTCTCAAAACTCCATTGGAGCTCCATCTCTCAATCTCAAATCCAAGGCTTTAGAGTGCCCGGATCAAGAAAGTTCGTGAAGAAACCTTGCTCTACGTCTCCGGATCTACGCGTGAAGCACCACCATTTTGTCATCCATCGAAGTTCCAAAGTCTAGGATTTTCTCAAGCTCCTCTAAGGTAGGACTTATCTAAGGCTTTCTATGTTTTTAGTTGTGCTCTCTCTCCCTATCCTTGAATCTCTTGCATATTGATACAAATTTCATGGGTATGAAAAGTTGTGACATTTGACCTAGGATTTGTGGTCTAATAATAAAATTAATGGGTGTAATGGAGTCCCTAGGGTCATGGCTAACCATTAATGAATTCAATTTTGTATTGTGAACCCTCATATGAAAAGCCCTAAAATCATGGCACTTTAATTTGGAAAATTTGGGGGTTTTTGATCCTAAGGGTGTTGAATGGTTTAATTGGAGTCCCTCGTGTGTAATTAAGTACATTTAATCACAAATGAATGGGTATAAGGCATATACTATGTACAATGTGAATTTAATGAAATTGATCACTTCATGGATGACTATGCCTCTTGTCGCGCCGGGAAATTTTTCCGTCCTTCCCTCGCCTCCCGTACTGTGGGAGTTGTTTTCCGGGACGGAAAAAGATACGCTGATGGATTTGATTTAAAAATATGGGGATTTTTTTTAGAATGGATGGCGGCCTGAGTATGCCGATTTCGAATTTTCGGAGTCACCACTTGGTATTGAGCTGTGGTGTACCAAGTCACTGGAATTTTTGTTGTAAAAAGATGTCATTTTGTTTTAGAAAAATGTCTTTTTATTTTGGAAAGGTGTCTGCAAAACCAGAAATTCGAGTTCAGGGATTTAATTACGAATGGGGAAGGTATTATGCACCCCACTCGCCCTTTCGGTACTTCTTTTTCAGAAATAAAGCTCTTTTCGAAACGAAATCGATGGTTTCCTCGGCTAAGAGAAATGTAGAATTATTACTGATTTTATGTATGAAATGAAAAAACTCCTGGAAATAGTTGTTGACGGGCAAATTTCGGCCCGGTCTTAGTAAGGGGAAATTTTGAAAGAGATATGGGCGACTTTAGACCCGATTTTGATGAAAAAGGATTATTTTTGAGCCGGACAGAACTTCGGCGAAAAATAATTTTCTACAATCGGACAGAATTCCGACTGTGTTTAGAAAATGATTTTGTTTTTTTAATTTATTTATTATTTACGATAGTCGGATGGCACTTCGACTGTGTTTTGAAAACTGATTTAATTCTGAGACGGACAGAACTTCGGTTAAGTGTCGGAAAATATTGTTTTTGTAGTTGGACTGAATTCCAACTAAAAAGAGTGAATTTGTTTTTTGGCTGTCGTACGGAACTTCAACTGTGCCTTGAAATATATTTTAGATTTTAGCCGGGTAGAACTTCAGCTAAGTCCTTGGAAAGCATTTTTCTACGATCGGACAGAATTCCGACCGCGTTTGAGAAAACGATTTTTAGTCGGCCAGAGCTTCGAATATTTTTTGAATAGGAATGTTTCCAAATAGGTCAGACAGAATTCGACCGCTTTTTGAAATATAGGATATTCTTGGTTTAGAAAATTCCAAAGAATATCAAGTGAACCAGGATGACCCTGGTCACAAGGCATTCCAGTGATCCGATTCCGACAGCTACTACAAGTTTTCACTTCGGACAACGGATCGTGGAATTTGGTTTTATCTTTTAAAGTGTTTTGGTATTTTTCTGTCGGACATAGCTTCGACCGGAAAATGTTTTCTATAAAAATTGCCGGAATATGTTTTAACCGGGCTTTGGAAGAAGGATTGTTTTTACCAATCGGACAGAGCTTCGACTAGGTTTTGAAAATCGGGGGATGGGATTTTTACTTTCTTTTAAGTATGGGAAAAATCCTCCCGTGATATCGAGTGCTTCGGAAATGATCCGAGTCATAAGGCATTCTTTCGATCCGATTCTGACAGCTACTGCAAGTTTTCACTTCAGACAACGGATATAAGATTTTAATTTTGTTTGAAAGTGTTTTGGGGGGAAAGCAAAAGTTAATCGATGAAGAGAGATAGAATGCATATGCTGTAATATATATATGGACAGGGGGTATAAGATATCATATATATAAACCGAGCTGGATATAGTCCGAGATAGACGGCAAGTATATATATAACCGAGCTGGATATATTCCGATTTATACGGCAACAATTGATAAGATATCGTATATAACCGAGCTGGATATATTCCGAGCTAGACGGCAAATATTTTACGGCGAAGACGTCTTTATGTTCTTCTCGTATGCGACAACGGAGCCAGCGTAGCCAAGCATGTGCCAAATTCTAACGAGGAGAAAGGCATAAAATAACAAATTCTTTAAACAGATATGGGTTTGAAAGCATAAAAGACGAGTATAAAAAAATTGCGGCAAATATATTAATTGGATATGTACAAATCGGGGAGACGACTTCTGTAGATAGCTTTTTTAAAACATAGTAAGGTATAGTATCGGAGGTGGCCGATTGACTAATATCGAACTATGAATTAGAAGACTATCAAGAGTCTCCCGAGAGTAAGAGGCAAATTAATTTACCGAAGAAAGATAAGCTCGAGATACTTCAAGAACGATGCTTGTTCTTGGTTGAATTTTGGTTTTTCGAATTTTTGGTCGAAGTTTGGGTAGTTTTTGGAAGAGTTTTGAGAGAAAATGCCCGGAGTCTTTGGTATTTGAAATTGAAATGGACTTGAAATGAGGTTATTCGGTCTGGATTGTTGTTGAGGTGAGTTTCTATATATAATGGTCTATGTCGCAACTATAGTTGCGACATAGTGGAAATATCTGCCAAAACGCGTGGCTCGCGTGCCACGTGTTGGCTGGATATTTTAGGAAGCTTCCAAGGTCGGTTTAAGCTTATCTTTGACGGAAAATAAATTAAAAATAAAAGAAAATATATTTAAAATTGAAAAAGTATTCTGGAGTTCTGATCTTGGTTTGAAGCTTCTGTTTATGCTTTGCCGTCCCCTTGGAGAACTCTGACTTTAACATTTTAAATTTAATATTCATGATCGCTGTGTTGGATCACGAATATAGCAAATATACTGGGCTTGATTCGGACACTTTTCGGAAACCCTAAAATACGTCTTTGATATTCTGACTGAAATGAGAAGCGGTTGGTGCACCTCATGGGCTGCTCAACTTCAAGAAAATCTGTTTCGTAGGGAATGTCAGACTTTGAAGATGAGGTCCGTGAAAAATACGTCCGTTGATTTTCGAGGCCGGCTGACCGCTGCATGAAAATCTGAACGTATTGACGTTTATCCTTAACTGAATTCTGGTGCTGGATCGGATGGAGTCATTTTTTATATCTGCTTCTCTGTAATATGATCGTCTTCGATATTCTCCTCAGAACAAAATTTTCGAACGTTCGTGTAGGATTCTGTTTGTGCCGGCCCGTTTGCCAATTCGGATGCGGTTTCAGTGCCGTCCGTTAGAAGTTTATCCTGATTGATGTATCGGAATAGAATTCTGAGATGGGTAAATGTTCCTCAACAATTTACCGTTGCGGGTTTGTCATTTTGAGAACTTTGACTGACTTCGGGGCTGTTCGCGGTGAGTCTGATCATTCCGGATGTGCATACGGATACTGAAAGAGATCATTTTCCTGATTTCTGAATTTGCGGGGGCTGAGCCAAAATTTGGGTATCAACAGCTGCCCCTCTTTGTGTACGTTGCGTAGCAATGTTAGACAAAGACTAATTGATGCGTGAAATTTTGACTCACGGCTTATATGTTTCGGATTTTTCCTCACTCCTCAGAGGAATTTGACATCAAGTGGTGGACTCGGAAAAATTTTGGAGTTGCCGATGGCGCAGATCTGGTTCATCGAAGTTGCATTTTGGACCGACCAGTCGCGCTCGGGTCAAATCTGATCTTCTCCCGAATGGCGTCAATATCCACTCTTTGGGCACCAGCTGTGCGCGTGGCTCGAGGCTGACGGCATTTAATATTTTGACCGATGTCGCAACTATAGTTGCGACATAGAGCCTTCTTAAGGAAACGCGGAGGCAGTGAGCCTCCATTCTGATTTCAAGCGTCTGAAGACCTTGAGAGACTTGGCAGAGCTCTGACTTCACTCTGACTTCACTCAATGACGTCCCGGTGCTTGATCCTTCGATCGATTCACTTCCGGCAGACATAGATCTGATCATACAAGTAAATAGTCGACTGTTTTTCTTCCCTTATTTCGGTAATTTTGAATACATGTACTAGGAAATATGCTAATTAGTCGAAAACCTGCATTTCTTGTTAACATTTAGTGAACGTACATCGCTAGTGTTCTAGCCTTCATGCTGTCCATTCGTAAATTTCTTGCACTTTGTGCGGTAGCAAAAATTTTAAAAATGTCATTTTAAACTCGACTAGGGCGATCATTAGTGAGATTATGCCGCTAGGATTTTGCACGGATGACCTTTAGAAAGATGTCAAAATTGTTTTTCGCACAATAACCATAGAAAGGTGTTATTCGCGGTGTATGATGCTTAGTGATACTTATAGAAAAGTAACACCGAATTTTTTGTGAACGAGAGATTAGGATCGCGAAAGATGTATTTTAAAACTTTTATCGGACAATCTACAGAAAGACGTCATTTTTTGGAATTTTTAGGGACTTGACGATAATTGTAGGAAAATATCACTGAAGTTTTCGTAGGTTGACGATCGTATTCGTGACAACTCATTTTTGAAAAAGAATTCGTTCGGAAAACCAATAGGAAGTTGACGCCGAAAAATTTTGACACTTGGACATTAAGATCGTAGACAGATATCACAATGTTTTGAAAAATTCGCTTTTTATGGACAGCCTTAGAAAGATGCTATTGTCAGAATGATTTTGAAAATAATAATTGTGGGTAACAGAATCTCATCGTAAGTAGACGGAAGAAATTAATTAATAATCATGGAAAGATATTATTAATTGTCGCTCTTTTTCTGAAATTTTGAACGATAACCATAGATAGGTGAATTTAATTAGTAACCGTAGGCGGGTATTACTAAATTTAAAATTCTGCAACTTGAACGACAATCGTAGGGAGATATTATCGTAAGCGTGTACCTGACAATTGATTAGTAACCATGGATAGATATCACTAAAATTGTACAACTCTGAAACTTGAACGATAATCGTAGTAAGATATTATCGTAAGCGAAATTTGAAAATCAATTAGTAATCGTAGATAGATATTACTAAAAATTTTTGAGCTTTGCAACTTGAACGATAATCATAAAATGATACTATCGTAAGTGAAATTTTTGCCCCAAGTAATAGCCGTAGGGAGATGCTATCGGGATTTTTGAAAATCTGTGGTCGTAGAAAGGTATTGCGGGATTTTAAATCCAATGACCATAAGAGAGGTGTCACTGGGGAGATGTTTTTGAAAACGTGGGCTGATGGTCCTAGAAGGACACCATCGAGATCCCGGAGCTGGGAATCTGTAGTCTTAGAAAGGTACTACCGAAATTGTTTTCTGAAAATTCGAGCCTATGGCCTTAAGGAGATGCCACCTGAGCTTCTGAAAATATAAACCTACGGCCTTAGATAGATGCCAGTATAGATTTTGAAAATATGAACTCAGAGCCTTAGTTAGATGCTGCCGAGGATTGGAAAATTGTAACCTGTGGTCTTAGAAAGATACCACTACAGGTTTTGAAAAAGATTTTGAAACTGTAGTCTTAGAAATGTACTACTAATTTTTTTTAAAATATAAACCTGTAGTCTTAGAGAGGTACTACCCTAGGTTTTTGAACGCTTAACCTGCGGCCTTAGTGAGGTGCCACTGTAGTTTTTGGAAAATTCAGTTCTATAGTCTTAGGGAGGTACTACTTGAACTCTCGGATGTGCCAGCCTGTAGTCTTAGAAAGGTGCTACCTCGGGCTTTTAATGAGGTTAACCTATGGCCATAGGAAGGTACCACCGTAGGTTTTCGAAAATTGTAAGTCCGTAGTCTTATAAAGGTACTACCTTGGACTTCTGGAAATGCCGGCTTGTAGTCTTAGAAAGGTGCTACCTTGGGCTTTCTAACCTGTGGTCTTAGAAAGGTACCACCGTAGGTTTTAGAGAATTTCACGTCGTAGTCTTAGAAAGATACTACTCAAACTCTCGGTAATGCTAGCTTGTAGTCTTAGAAAGGTACTACCTCGTGCTTCCAAGCAGTTTAACCTGTGGCCTTAGCGAGGTACCACTATAGGTTTCTAAAATTTCAAATCCGTAGTCTTAGAGAGATACTACCTGGACTCTCGGTAATGCTATCTTGTAGTCTTAGAAAGGTACTACCTCGTGCTTTCGAGCGGTTTAACCTGTGGCCTTAGCGAGGTACCACTGTAGGTTTCTGGAAATTTAACTCCGTAGTCTTAGAGAGATACTACCTGGATTCTCGGTAATGCTATCTTGTAGTCTTAGAAAGGTACTACCTCAAGCTTCCGAGCAGTTTAACCTGTGGCCTTAGCGAGGTACCACTGTAGGTTTCTGGAAATTCGAATCTATAGTCTTAGAAAGGTACTATCAAGATTCTTGAATATGTAAACCCACAGTCTTAGAAAGATACTACTTTAGGTTTGTGGAATGTAACTCCGTAGTCGTAGGAAGATACTAACGGGAATAATGGGCTCAAACCTGTAGTCTTAGAGAGGTACTACCTTAGGTTAGAATTTCTCGAAATCGCGAATTTGTAGTCTTAGATAGATACTAGCAAAGTTCTTGTAGATCTGGATCTATGTTGGTAACCCTAGTGAGATATTACCAAGTCTAGAAATTTTTGCCCCAGGTTATAATCGTAGAGAGATGTTATAACATAGGATCCATGAACAAATATATACATCGATAATCATGGAAAGATATTACCAACCTTTTATGTTTATCGTGTTGTGACGTTCGTTATCTGAATTTGAATCATTTGATTATCAGGGGTTAATGATTTTCTTTCTTGTATTTTTGTAGGATGACTTCTCGGCGTAGACCAGGGAAGGTGCTTCGTTCGTAACAATGACCTTCCCAAGCGTAGGAATTATAATTGTCCAAAGTAGCACAATATCGGTAAGTACCGAGTCGAATCCACAGGGAATTGGTTAGTGAGGAATTTTAGAAGTATTCTTGTAAAGAGTGATGGTTGAAGAAATGAAAAACGATTAAACTTTGATGTTTGTTTGGAGTTGTGGACTTGTATTTGGATTTTAAACTATGTGAAGGAATGGTTGGATTCTTAGGTTTTGGCCTTGATCTTTCCTATAGCTACACTACTCTTCACTCATAATGTTTCTTGCCTAAGTTAATGATTAAAGTTTTGATCCTCAAGTAATTCCAATCATACAATGATCATGACATTACCAAGCATTAATTGTGCCAAGTGTTCTTGTCTACAATTAATCAAAACAATGATCATAATCATCGAATCTTGAATATTGAGGAGTCACAAAACCCTAACCTATATAACTAAGGAAGAATGTAAATCAAGCATGGAAAAGTATGTCTCTATAGTTAGATCAAGGCTTAGAACCTTCAATCATCCATCTTCAATCTTCAATCATCCATCTACAATCTTCACTTTCTCTCTCTAAAATGCTCTCTACCTTCAATTACAACCTAAAGTATGGAATGAGAACCAAGGAACTCGCAAGAAGGAAACCCTAGGTCCCTTTTAAACTAGGACACTCAAAATATTACAAAAATGTCATTTAAAGTCGGTTCCCTCTTGAATTTCCCGCTCAAACTCATCCTGAGCCAAAAATCTGCAACATTTCTCAGTCGTATCTGACACCGCAACCGGTTGGAAGGTGCACCAACCGGTTGAGAACACCCTACATCGCTTGTACCAATTGAATCGCCTCCATGTGAACCGGTTGGGATGTCACACCAACTGGTTGAGATGTCCTAAGTCCGAGAATCCCTTGTTCCCCAACCGGTTGAACATGCTCCCGAAACCGGTTGGGAAAGTTTTTGATCACTTCTTGATTCCTCTTGGACGACACACCAACCGGTTGGGATTCTTTATTAGAACCGGTTGAGATGCACCAACCGGTTGGGAATGAGCTT
>NMUG010000209.1:0-25356 GCA_002855965.1 Monotropa hypopitys
CCTATAAATAGAACATTATTCTGTATAATCGACGGAATGGAATAGAAGGGATTATTCTTTTGAATGTTTGTTATTTCTGTTTCTGTACATAGTCCATAGATATACTCGGAATCCAAATACCCCATCAATTGCTTTCAATTTCATCAAACTTCGAAATTATAAAAAGACCCACATTTAGGGTTTTGTGAAAATTTGGGGCTTTTGTAAATTAACTTAGGGATCTTGAAATTAAGGTTATTAGAAGTCTTTTAAGACTCATATGGGCATAAGCCCTCAAGGAATTGAAGGGCTAACATAACCCACAAATTCGAATACGAAAAAGATCCTCAAGATCCTCAAAAACTTATTAACTTTGAGGGAGAAGAGAGAATACCAACTAAGGAGATACATGGGATAGAAAACTCTACCTTTCCATGTGAACCACGAACAAACCCTAGATGAGGGCTCTTGACACTACCAAGATCCATGTAAACCAATGGATAGCCTTTGATCTCCTCTCCAATGTTAAAGAAGATGATTTATCCAAGAACCCACTCAATCTCATGGAATAGAAGAGAAAAGGGAGAGAAAATGTGCTTTGAGGTGAGAAAGAGAGCAAGACGGCAGAGAGAGAGAAAGAGAAATGTTTTGAGTGAGAAAGAATGAGAGTTTCTATCCAAGAGGTGTATTTATACAACACGGACAAAATACCAAAACACCCTTCATTAAAAACCCGAACAGGCAGAAATTTAACTCTCGAATTACCGATAATGTGGAGCTGAATTACCGGTAATTGGAGTCGCATCATCTCTCTCCCCAAGCCTCTGCACACTCCAACCCTCTGTATTACCGGGAATCTGATTCCCTATTCCCGGTAATGCAGGCTGCAGCATCTCCGCCCAGCCACCTGCACACACCTTTCTCCCCTGTTTTGCCGGTAATCCGATTCCCTATTCCCGGTAATACAGGTCTGGCTCTCCTCTCTTCTCTTGTTTTCCCGGTAATTGGACCTTCCTCTTTTCTCTTCTCCCGCAACCCTGTCCTTCTGGTTTCCCGGTAATGGGCTTTGCCCTGCCCTTGCTTTCCCGCAACTCTCTTCCTTCTCTTCTCCCGGTAATTGGCCTCCTCTGCCCTTGCTTTCCCGGTAGATCACACCTATCTCACAACTTCACACTCACCATGCCAAACACCAGCACATCCAATCAAGTCATGCCAAGCATTTACCATAAATCCTTCTCAACCACACTTCCCAATTAACCATTGAAACTCCTCACACTTACATCCTATCTTTTCCAAATCTCTCATCAAAGTTTGGAACTTCAAAAGAGATAGTCCAAACTTCCCAAATGAGGATTAAACCACCAAGGCCATACTAATTCCACCTCAAGGGGCAAACCACATCCACTCCATTTGCAAGGTAACCTTGGTGTTCCCTTAATCCTCCTTCAACACATCAAGCATACACCTAATATTTTCCAAGGTTAGTCCCTCCAAGTTGAATCTATAACTTCAATCCCAAGCAAACCCTGTCCAATCAAGATCAACACCTTCAAATCCTTGACCTACCAATGCCAAGGAATGGTTCAACCTGAGGACTAACTCAATAGGGAAAATCATTTATTCAACTATGAATAAAATCATTTTAAAATCCCTTTAAAATTTTGGGACCTGAAAGTTGACTGGCCCACTACGATATCCAGGCCACGTGACACATGTAATGGTTGAAAATTTATTGAATCGAATTTAGAATTTTTAATTCTATTCCAAAGATTTTGATTGATTTTTAATCTTAAAATCTTCTCTTGATTGGTGATGTGGTTGATCCTAGCATGTCATAGAGAATTCAATTGTGAATCCAACGCAATTTAAATCACGTCAATCGGAGTTCGGATAATGAATCTGTGCCCGAAAGACGACTCCTTGATCCGTCTCTCCTTGGATCTTCCCAATTTTCGGAAAAATGGGAAGGGTTGCAGGAGAGGAGGCCCGGATTACCGGGAAAGGGGGAAGGGCAGAGCCCCAACTCCCGAAAAAAGGAGAGGGAGTTGCGGGAGAAGGAGGTCGGACTCTCTGGAGAAGGAAGGGGCTGGCCTTCCTTTACCGAAAAAAGGGGGAGGGGATGCGGGAGAGCGGTGCGGGAGTGCGGGAGAAGAAGAGAGGAAGAAGGAACAGAAGCCCGCATTACCGAAAATGTTAGCCCCAATTCTCAGTAATGCGGCGGCCTGTGTGTGATGCGCAGAGACTTGGGAAAATCCAGAGCCCTGTATTCCCGGTAATACAGCTCTGCATTACCGGTAATACAAGGATAAAAAATCTGTTGTTCGAAAATTTTTAATGAGGGGTATTTTGGTCCTTGGGCCGCGATATAAATACATCTCCTAAGGAGAAAATCCTCATTCTTCTGCAAAACTCTCTCTCTCTCTCTCTCTCTCTTCGTCTATCATTCCACCTCCCAAATTCTCTTCCTTCTCTCTAAGATCTTGAAGAATCGGCAGAACTTTTGAAGATTTCGTCTTCATTAAGTCCGTAGAGGCTCCCAAGGGCTATCCATTGACGTGCATAGTTCGTGGCACTCTCACGACCCCCTCACCTAGGGTTTTTAAGTGTTTGCTCATTCAAGGTAGAGTTTTCTACTCCTTATGTATCCTTAGTTGGTATTCTTCTTTCCCTCCTCTAGATTTCAATAGATTGAGGATCTTTTCGTAGTTAATGTTGTAGGGTCGATTGATCTATGATTTAGTTGAGGGTTTGTACTCATATGGGTCTTAGTAGACTCCCAATCTCTTCAATTTCAAGAACTCATGGTTAATTAATAAAAATCCCAATTTTCATAAAACCCTAACTCAGGTCATTTGGGAAGTTTGAAATTGAACGGTCAAGTGTTGAAATTGATTGTTGTACATAGGCCCTATGGCCCTATCAACACTTGAATTTGGTGAATTGGAAATCAATTTGATGAAAAATCATGTTTTGGTCTTAAAATGTGATTGGGAGGTATGGATGTCACAATCCTTGAATGTTTAAAAGAATATTGAATCAATTGTTTTAATTGGACTAAGATATGATAGAGACGTTGGGTTGGCTATACTTATTATACGGAAATTTCGTTCCCTGGGTATCTCATCACTCACTACATTGGGCAATGGGAGACCACTGGAGCCCTCACTAAGGTTGGGGAATTCTAAGGAACCACAGGTAGTTTAATTGGCGAGCTTCTACCGTAGAACAAGCTGAAACCTAACAAATCTTAAATAATAATGTTTGAATGTGACTCCTTGTTTCGTCAAGGTGAGAAGACGCGGAAATCTACTTTTGTGTCTCCCTTGTTTCGTCAAGGTTGAGATGAAAACTTGAAATTTTACTCTTCTCCTTGATTTCGTCAAGTTGAGTATTTTGGAAGAAAAATCAATATGTTATGGAAATTGATTTAAAAAGAAATTTGGAAATGGTTTTGAAACTATGGAAACGGTCCTCATCGCATGCATATTTATTATTATCTCGCACTCGCATCTTTTGTCCCAATTCGGGGAATATTTGGGTGCAGATTATCTCTACTAGGCAATCGCATAACCCTCTATTTTTAGGTACCGACTCGACGGACTAGCTTTGGAGATCGGGAGACTTGGATGCCTTCAGTGGTATCTTTTGTTTCACTTGTTTTGTATTTCGTTTCACTCATGTACCCGAACTGTAATATTTATTTGGACTTGTAAACTTTGAACCTTACGTTGCTTGCTTGCATGTAACATTCCCTTTCCCCTTGTTATTTCCGCACTTGGTTTGGGTAGATGTTTACTTTACTTGTCCTTGTTGTCCTATTTTAACTTTTCAAAAAAATAGTTTGAAATTCCGAGGTGTGACAACACAAATGTGCATGGTAGTTTTATTAGTTGTTGCTTTGAGTTAGGAGTTGTACATTATGTTTAAGATTTGAAAGTACATTGTAATATAAAGAAACTTGTTGTACTGGACATTGACCAGACATGGACATGGTTTGTGTAATGAAATAGTAATAATGTTAGAGTGTGGTTTTATTTTGTGATAAAATACAATAAAAATGATCAATGGTTCTGGTTGTTAAATATGAAATATTGGGTTAATTAGTTGTACCACGTGCCACTAAGGTTACTTATTTAACTTTAATGGTACGGGGTATGACAGTTTTGGTATCAAAGCCTAGGTTTGGAAAATAATCCTAGGAAGTGGGGTATGGAAAGTGGTAGATCCAAAAATATTATGTGTATCTGTTGGCTACCAAGGTCTAACCTTAAAAACATTTTATCACTGTTTCTTCTAGTTAGAAGTCTTGGCAAGTAAATGGGTATATGTGATTTCTTGGAAGCGTTGAGTCTAGAGTTGATTGAGTAGTGGACCTTAGAATGTGGTGTGAGTCAGTAAAGTGTACTCCTGACTGCTTGTAAAATGTGGATACGTATTTTCAAACAGTTATATCCATTGTGTTATTGAAACAGGATTGAGAAATGAAACATCCTGAGGATGCAGGGTCTACCGGACCAGGTGTTAGAGAAGTTAACCAACCTCCAGTTCTGGAAAACCCACATGTAGGTGATATGGAAAGAGGTATGGCGGCTCTAACTCGAGTAGCCGAAAATCAGGCTATTTTGCTCAACGGCAAGTGGGTCAGCCCATTGTAGAGGGAGCCGGTACTGGGTTATTAGAATGTTTTAGAAAATTATTCTCGAGTGAGTTTGGAGGTACGGTTTTACCCAGTGAGGCTGAGTTCTGGTTGAAGAGTATTGAGAGAGTATTTACTGTTATGAGAGTAACCAATGAGCAGAAAGTTTTGCTAGTCTCTTTCAATCTGAAGGGTGAGACTTTAACATGGTGGGAGGCAGTGAGCCAGCAATGGACGGTTCCTTTGCCTGGGAATGAACCGGCGAAGTTACCGATTTCAGCAGGAAGCTGTTTTTATTAATTTGAAACAAGAAAGAATGTCCGTAGTGGATTATGAGTCTAGATTTGCCTCTTTGTCCCGATATACTTCGAAGTTACTGATGCTAAAAAATGTAGACGATTTAGAAGTGGTTTGGCACCGAGTATTTCAACTCGATTGACATCATTCCGTGAACGGAATTACGCTGATTTGGTCGATATGGCCAGGAAAATTGGCAAGGATGTCCAGGAGATGTTTGAACACAGAGAGAGTTTTAAGAGAAGCATGTTGAGTATGACCGAAAGGTTCAATGGGGGAAGTAGTAGACCTGGGGAGTCTAAACCCTAGTTCAGAAAAGGGCAGAGCGGGTCAAAATTCCAGGTAGTGGATATCGAGGAAAAGGAATTCAAGGGGGAAGTCGACAATTAGTGCCAAGTGGACCTGGAGGTGGACGAACGTGTTTTAGATGCGGGTCACCCAATCATCTTATTCGAGATTGGTCTGAGAGTGGTAAGACATTCAGAAGGCCGAGATGTTTTAATTGCGGGGAATTTGGACATATAGCACCATATTGTACCAGTTCAAAAGCTGCAACTGGTACAGTATGGTAGTGTGACTGGAGAGGGGCTGAAAGGAAGCAAAACTCCTGCAGCACCTGGACGAGTATTTGCCATTACACAGCAGGGAGCCCAGGCATCTCTAGACATGGTTACGAGTATGTTTTCTGTAGCTGGACACCTTGCACGTATACTCCTTGATTCGGGGTCCACACATTCTTTTGTCTCTGCATTCTATTGCAAAATTCTAGGTAAAATTTGTGTACCTCTTCCATGTGCTTTAGCCATAGCGACCCCCGTTGGAGACACGGTATATGTTAACACTTATTACTCGGCATGTGAGTTTAAAATTAATGGAGGAACTTTATTGGTGGACTTGGTACCATTCATTATGGCTAACTTTGATGTGATTCGAGGGATGGATCTTTTAGCCACACATTATGATACCCTAGATTGTTTTCATAAAGAAGTCGAATTCCAAATACCGGAAAAAGAGAACCTTAAAATTTGCGGTGAGAAAGTAAAAGGAAAAACGAGTCTTATCTCTAGCATTGAGGCTAGGAGATTGTTATATAAGGTATGTCAGGGGTATTTAGCTTATGTTATGGACTTGCATAAATCATGAGCTAACATTGAGGATATTCTAGTAGTCAATGAATTTGAGAATGTTTTTCCTGTTGAATTGTCAGGTATGGTTCCTGACAGAGAAGTTGAATTTTATCATGGAAATGGTACCTGGCACCAATCCTATCTCCATAGCACCTTACAGGATGGCACCCGCAGAACTATTTGAATTGAAAGTACAATTGAAGGATTACCTTAAAAAAGGTTTTATTCAACTTAGTACTTCCCCTTGGGGTGCACCCGTTCTATTTGTTAAAAAGGACGGTAGTATGCGAATGTGTATAGACTATCGTCAGTTTAATAAGGTGACTATAAATAATAAGTATCCTCTTCCCAGAATAGATGATTTGTTTGACCAGCTTCAAGGAGCTACTATATTTTCAAAGATTGATTTAAGATCGGGGTATCATCAACTGAAAGTGAGAGAGACTGATGTTCCCAAAACTGCTTTTAGAACTCGTTATGGTCATTTTGAGTTTTTGGTGATGCCTTTCGGTTTGACAAATGCTTCTGTCGTGTTTATGGATTTGATGGACCGGGTTTTCCAACCATATTTGGATTCTTTGCAGTGGTCTTTATTGATGATATTCTAGTGTATTCCAAAAATCAGGAAGAACGTGAATATCATTTACGATTAGTATTGCAAACCTTGCGGGAGAAACAACTCTATAGCAAATTCAACAAATGTGAATTCTGGTTATCGAGTGTGGTGTTTTTGGGTCATGTGATTTCCAGTGAGGGTCTGAAGGTAGATCCTAAGAAGATTGAAGCTATCGTTAATTGAGAAAGACTTACCAACTTGTCAGAAATTCAGAGTTTTCTAGGATTAGCCGGATATTATCGAAGGTTTATTCAGGGTTTCTCTTCCATGGCTTTACCAATGACTAAATTGCTTCGTAAAGATGAAAAATTTTGGTGGTCTAATGAATGTGAAATGAGTTTTCAAACTTTGGAGCATAAATTGGTTAGTGCACATGTGTTAGCAGTGCCAGAGGGAACGGATGATATGGTAATATATAGTGACGCATCGCTGCAAGGTTTGGGTTGTGTGTTAATGCAACGAGAAAAACTTATTGCCTATGCCTCAAGACAGCTGAGACCTAACAAATTAAACTATCCCATGTATGACTTAGAATTGGTCATTGTGGTATTTGTACTTAAACTGTGGCGACACTATCTGTATGGGGTTACCTATGAAATCTATATCGACCATCAAAGTCTTAAGTATTTGTTCACTCAAAAAAACTTAACTTAAGACAAAGACGATGGATGGAATTAATAAAAGATTATGATTGCACCATACATTATCACCCTGGGAAAGCTAATGTGATGGCAGATGCCTTGAGTCGGAAATTTGCGGGAAGCTTAGCTTGTGTGCGTTGTGCTAGGGTTGAAAATTCGTGTGAAATGAAGATGAGAATTGATTGTATGTTTGGGTGAATGATGTCTTTTTGGCACAGTTATTTGTTCGGCCATTAATTATAGAGAGAATTTTAGAGTCAGAAGCAAGATCAATACTTAGAAAATATGAGGCAAAAAGTTTTGAAGGAGGAAGCCCACAGTTCAACTTATGCTATGCATCCGGGCAGAACCAACTTATATCATGATTTGAGGGAATATTTTTGGTAGAAGGGAATGAAGCGAGAAATAGCTAAATTTGTGTCAAAATGTCTGACCTGACAAAAAGTAAAAGTTGAACATCAACGTCCAACAAGTTTATTGCAGAATTTACCCATTCCGAAATGGAAATGGGAACACATTACGATGGACTTTGTTGTTGGTTTATCTCGGTCCGAAAAGGGATATCATTCGATATGGGTGATAGTTGACAGACTTACAAAATCAGCTCATTTCCTGTCGGTTAAAACTAATTTTACCACAAATCGTTATGCCAAATTATATGTGGATGAGATTGTTCGATTGCATGGAGTTCCTGTATCAATTGTAAGTGACCGGGATCCTAAGTTCACCTCTAGATTCAGGTCAAGTTTGCAACATGCCTTAGGAACTTCATTGAAGTATAGTACAGCTTTTCACCCACAGACAGATGGCCAATCAGAGCGTACTATTCAAACTCTGGAAGACATGTTACGATCTTGTGTGTTAGATTTCAGAGGAAGTTGGGATGATTATCTACCATTAATCCAATTCGCTCACAATAATAGTTTTCAAAGAAATATCGGTATGGCGCCTTATGAAGCCCTTTACGAGAGGCAGTGTCATACTCCTACTTGTTGGAGTGATATAGGGGAACGTTAAATATTAGGTCCTGAGTTAATTCAGCAAACTTCTGAGGAGGTTAAGCTAATTTGAGAAAGATTGAAAATTGCTCAAAGCCGACAGAAAAGCTATGATGATAATCGGCGACAAGAACTAGAGTTTGCGGTGGGGGATTTTGTATTTATTCAAATATTGCCTTGGAAGGGTATAGTCTGATTCAAGGGTAAAAGGAAGTTAGCTCTGAGGTACGTTGGTCCATATGAAATCATTGGAAAAGTGGATAATGGTGCTTATCGTTTGGCCCTATCTGGGGAGTTAGCGAAATTGTACGATGGATTACACATATCTATGCTTCGAAAGTAGATCGGAGATGAGTCCCATATTTTGAAAGCCGACGACATAGAGATACGAGAGGACTTATCTTATATGGAGGTACATGTACGGATTGTAGACCGTAAAGAGCAAGTATTGTGGAATAAAGTAATTCCTTGGGTCAAAGTGTTATGGCGACACCACGGACTCAAGGAGGCAACCTAGGAGGGCGATGATACAATGAAAACCGAATATCCGAATCTCTTCATACCATGTATTCTAAATTTCGAGGACGAAATTTCTTAAGTGGGGGTGAATTGTAATAACTGTTTAAAAAATTTCGCCTAAACTATTTACGTAACTTTTTGGGGGAAATTAATTAAATTAATAAGAAAGAGGTTATATAAAAGTAAAATAATTATGCAAGTGGAAGAGAATTAAAAAAGAAAGTAAGGAAATTGAAAAGTAAGTAAGCTTGGGGGTTCAAGTGAGAAATAGGGGAAATTGCAGGACGAGAACTGCGATAAACCTTAAATCATGCAAAGGTGGATATGTGGGTGTAAAAATGAATTGAGTGGTGTTATATGGAAAATATACTCTCGACTTAACCATTGAATCGGTGGAGGAAGATCGCGCGAGAGAGAGAAAGGGAGATAAAAGGACATTGAGCAGTAGATGTGTGTGATTTGTGTTGTGCCGGTGTGCAGATCTAGGTTGCGGTGTGTACGGCTATGAAGGTGTGTGTGTGCGTGGTGTGTGCTCTTTGTATGTGTGATTGTGTGTGTGATGTAAGGATGTATGGGAGTGTGCGATGGAGTGCATCTGTATGAACAGTGTGTGTGTGAATAACTGGGATGTATGTGTGTGTGGCTGTGTAGATGTTTAAGTGTTGCGAGGAAGAAGATTCATCGCAGGAAACCCAGAAACTCAGAAAAATCTAGAAGCCTATGTTACCAGTAACCCAATCCTTTCGGTTATCGGTAACGTGTCAATTATACTTTGCAGAGTAAAACCAGAGACTCTGGTTATCGGTAACTTGATCTAGTGGTTAGCGGCAACCTGCCTTAGAACCTCAGTTATCGGTAACCTGTATGGGGAGGTTATCGGTAACCAGTCTAGGTTCTGGTTATCGGTAATCGGTTTAAACCAGGTTATCGGTAACCATAGGTGCTGGATATAAATATTTTTTAAAGAAAATAAAAATGGGTTAATGAAATTAAATAAGAATATTAAATAATATATAAATATAGAAAATACTCTTAAATGGTTTAAAGGAGTTAAAATGAATAAAGGTTAGGGGAGTTTAATTGTATGTTTAGATTCCCTTTGTAATAATTTCAAACAACGAGACTAACGCACCAGAAACATCTCAAGGACATATCTTAAGCGGTAAATCAAAAGGTGAGTTCGTTACTTACATTTTTAACATATTGTTTAACTTGTACGGATGTGTTTATATGTTGTCTTTTAAGTTGTGAATGAATGAAAGTGAATGTGGTTATGTTATTAAAGACATTGTTGGCATAATATTATGCATAGCTAACTGTTTCTACATTATTACTTGATTCACCGGCCATTGCTAGATAGTAAATGGCTATCCAAGATAGAAAATGAGAATACAATGATAAACAGCTAGTCATTGAGACTGTAAGAAAAATTAATTAAAAGTCTCTGGCATAGTTGTAAAAGGCGCGCCTAGGCGTGCGCCTATGCGCGAGGTGCGGCGGGGCGCGAGTTTGGGGTCTCGGGAGGGTCAAGGCGCCACCCCCTCGAGGAGGCGCGGTTGAGGCGCGGGGCACGTGAGGCGCACGAGGCGCGGTTGAGGCGCGGGGCACGTGAGGCGCACGAGGCGCGCGCCTTTTTCATTTTAACGAAAAACTCTTATTTTTTCAAAGTCTTCCATGGTTTTCGCTCGCCTCTCTCTGTTTAGGAACATAGGACCGGCTCTATAGCAAAAATCCCGTGGGGGCTCCCGTCCCAACACCCCCGGTATAAACAAATGTTGAAGGTTGTCTACACTCCAACACAGAAGCTGAAACATATCTTACAACCCCGCTAGAAGTGACAGCGTCTTCTAAGTTTAGTTGAACTTCGAAGACTAGCATTTAAATGTGTTGGGTATGATGTCCTACATCAAAATGGGATACATAATACCCTGAGATATGTAGAATAATTAATGATGATTAGTTTATGATGGTCGAAAGTGCAAGTAGGAATTGGTTGTTTTATTTCTATTTTAAACATTGAATATTTGTGCTTTTATTGAATTTGACTTTTTATTAATTGTCTTGGTACTTATAATTTGAAATATTAGTGAATGCTATTTTTTATTATTTTTTCTCGCCTTATTGCACCTCGCTTCGATAAGGCGCGTGCCTCGCCTCGCGCCTTGCGCCTAGACCCCAACAGGCCATTTGTGCCTCGGTGCACCTCGCGCCCCAAATAACTATGGCCTCTGGTCATCGAGACCGCTAGTCATTGAGACTGTAAAGCTAATTCAAAGCTTCTGGTCATTGAGAACGCTAGTCATTGAGACTGCATGTCATCGAGACTGCTAGTTATCGAGACTGTATTTGGACGTTATTGTCCATTGCTATTAAAAACTGTGAAATTAATAAAGCTGGAAATGGCATATGGTGCATTGGGCATATTTAGTAACAAAGGCATGATTAAAGATTGTGAAACCTGAATAGATACACTGGTTATTACTCACGTGCATCTTATACTTGTGCTTTTAATCATTATGAAATATGTTCATTTGTATCTAACAAATTCCTGAATTTCTTGTTCTGTTTATACTTGTAAATCCATGTATGGAGCATAGTGAACTGGTCCACTACAATATCCAGTCCACGTGATACAAATGTGCAGAGTAGTTTTATTAGTTGTTGCTTTGTACATTATGTTAAGTTTGAAAGTATGTTGTACTATAAAGAAACTTGTTGTACTGGAACATTGATCAGACATGGACATAGTTTGTGTAATGAAATAGTAATAATGTAGTGAGGTTTTATATTGTGATAAAATAATATGAAAATAATCAATAGTTCTGGTTGCTAAATATGAAATACCCCTTGCCACTAAGGTTACTTATTTAACTTTAATGGTATGGGGTGTGACAATGAAGGTCATGGCTGAAGGCCATGATAGTGAAGTCCCTTATGGGGTTGGTTCCTTAGCCAAAGAATTGAGCATAGTCATGCTCTCAAAGTCCTTCAGAAGGTGCTTCCTTCAAGTGGGTTATGATCGGGCCACGTGCTAACTCACAAGACTAGCACAAGGTCCTTCATAAGACGGTCGCCAAACAACCACGTGGCATAGTCAAGCAGCGGAGCGCCATAGGGTGAAGATCAGCCAAGCGGACATGTAGCAATGCCACATGGTGGGAGCTGTATCCACAAAAGCTATGTTCAAATCTTGTACAGCTAAAACTTTATTGCAATGATCGTTGCTTGAAATTTGACATTGTTGCTCTCGTTTACTTTAGAGAAAAAAACAATGCATTATGGATATTTTACCGTCGTGACTAAATTGGAAGATGATTCTATATTTCTTTCTTAGTTATGGCCAATCACAATCACAAATTAGCCTCATAGTACGTAAGTAATTGCATAGACAATAAATTCGTATGTTATAAGTATATTTTTAACAAAAATTGTGATAAATCCCAAACATTACCCGGAATTGCAATACAGGTATCTTACGTATCAACCACAAAAATAGTATCATGACATGTATGGTATTCAGAATCTTGAATGATGCTTATTGCTTATGGAGAATTGAGATGCAGATTAGTAGCTGAGATATTGTATCAAACAACTGCTACTTTCTATCATCTCTCATGCGCTGTGGTTCATCTTTTGATGGATTATCCATGCATATGTGAAAAATACGTTTAGTTCTCATTAGAGTAGTTGTTTCCCGTGCGTGTATCCATGTAATCCATACTTAATAAACGGCCATAGAACAACAAGCATCAAATTTAGTGTTTCAATCAACTCCCCTAGAAACCTAAAACAGTAGAATTGCATATAGGGACCACTATAGAACAAGATGGTGCAATAAATTCAATTTTTATCATTTAATCAAAACACAAATGCAAAACTAGAAGTAAACATAAAAATGTATTTTTGTTTAGTTAACGTGGTTGGTCTCATTTTTAGTATGCCGGGTTATTGGTCGTCAAATGGATTTGGTTGGATTAATATGCAAAGGAACGGAGAAGAAACCAATATCAGATAGTGTACCATCAACAGCACCAATATTAGGGAACTTTCATATCGTGGAAACCCCCCAGGTGATAATTTAATGGCTCGTGCTACTTTTTTCCACTATTATACAGCAAAGGTTAGGAAAACCCAAAACAAAAACAATGTTGAAGTACCAGATAATCTGCTACCTATCTTGTACAAACAGGAACTCATATCATCATGCATACAAGACAACAATCAGACTCCATCACAGCGAATTAGGTTGAATTACATTATTGTTAAAGGAAAAAGAAAACATAAGTTCAGAACCTACCTTGATTGAACAGCCTTATTTGGCACAGATAAGCCATCGGATCTGTCTAAGGGAGCAGAAGTATTATGCGAAAAAGATGGAAGAGTGCCTCTGGAAAGCGCCTCGTCATTTCCTTTTCTGTTTCCTTCAAGATCAGATGAATGTCCCTGAAAGTAAAATAATTTCATTCTAGATGAAATCAGTGCTAAAACGCATAAAAAACTAGTAGTATAAAAAATCATGATTCACCTTTTCAACTTCGGTAGAAGTCCTAGGGAATTGACCGAAAAAATTAGACTGCCCAAAATACCCATGATTGTGATTGTAAGATGCACGAGGAATCTGCTGGGGCACCACTTGTGAATGGGTAGCAGGTTTTGTTGCATAAGACTGCTTTAAATCCTCATCCAAGTTTCCCATAGGATGGTACTGGAATTTGCGAGGACCAGGAGCTTTTCGGCCAGACTTTTGCTTGCCTACAGGTAAACCACCAGTAATGGTGTGCTGGGGTAAGTTTGAATGATGGCTGTCACTAGAATTCTCTTTCCTACCATAGTTCTCTGATTCATGCATTTTAACGGTATCGTTATCAGATGCTTTTATGGATAACTCCAAAACCTGAGGGCCCTTATTCAAGTTATACTGGGGATGCCCTGAATTTTCACTTCTCATTGAAGAATCAGCATGATAATTGAGTTGATGGTTATTGAGAAGCAATTGGTGGTTGTCCTGGTAGGCCCTTCCAGCTGTAGGATTTGGTATCACGGCTATACTATTCAATCTATAGTCCTCCCGAATCACCTGTGAGCCTCCCATGTCAGACTTAACATGTTCCAATCCAAAAACTGAAATTGGACCAGAATCAGTTTTCCTCATAAGGCTCCCACGACTAGATTCCTCTAAATAACGGGGTAATTTGCTTTCAATGTCGTGATTTTTTAATGACACGTCACACTCACCAACACCACAAACATCGGGTTTATCCAATGTCTGGCCAGAGTTATAAAAGGAAACACTTTGTTCAGGGGGGCGATTTCCTGAAGTGCTCTCTGCATTCAGTTGTACATCTAAAGAATGAGCAGCAGTTCCATATATTTGATTCCTTTCTGTGGATAGCTTTTGTAGAGGACCACGGCTTAACCACTTACTCCCTTCTTCTGCAGACTGATGAATTGATCTGTGAGTAGAATCCATCTGCAACCTCTCACCACGGTCATATGAAAATTTCTGTACAGGTTGACGAAATCCTGAGACACCCTGATGCCTATAATTTGAATTGACATCATTAGAGAGGGAAACAGATCCTGAACTCAATGCTGAAGCAATGTCAAAATTGTTCTCAGACAAACTTCTTTCGTGCTTTGGGTGGTTTCCAAATGTCAAAGATTGATGACTCCCCACTCGAACTTCTGCATTTTGAAAACTCAGACCACTCCACTCTTCCTGAAGCCCTACGTCGTTGCTCGAAGTTTCAGCAACAGCAGACTGCATAAGCGCACTCCAAGTGCCACTTTGAAAAGAAAGAAATCCATTCAAAGATCCAGTACCACTCAACGTATTAATATCTCCTGCCTCAATGTTGGCATTACTTCCAAATGCATCCCATATATTGTCATCGCCAAACAAAATCTTTTCTTCAGTTGGATCTAGGGCAACTGCATTCTGCGAAGAAGAGGCCTGCGTTACTCTTTTTTCCTGCAATGACTTGGATGGAGCAGCTAGCTCCCGCTTCTCATGTAACTTCTGCAAACATGCATTTGTTTGCGGGAAGTTTCCTTCATGGAGGTTCTCAACATTCATCCCAACATTGAGACCTTGTCCAGAACCATGACCAAACATATTTCCAACTTGAAACCCCTGTCTAGAAACCAAAGACCCATCCTGCATGCTAGCCTGATCTGTGAGTCCAGCAAACTGATTACCCGAAATTGTGTTATTATACAGTGCCAATTCCTGCATGGTAGTAGACTTGTCTAGAGCGATTTGAGAATACTCGTGTGAAGCACCCCTTGTGTTAGAAATAGGAACCACATATAGAGATTGATCAACTTGCTGAGGAACTAAACCAATTAAGTCAAGTGCTTGGCTTTGCTCAAGGGGAAATCTAAATCCGTTGGAAGATCCTTGAATAGGAGTACCACGCTGCAGCCAGTTTGTGTTACCTGCAGTGGGCTCGATGGCACAAGAATAATTTGATGCTTCACTAATGGAAATGGGAGTGCCATTAATTACAGCAGGTGAATGGCTGTCAGATGCTTGTTTATTAATGAAAGGAATCTGATTTGAAGAATTATGTTTTGCTTCTAATTGCTGAATCTGCTGCTGCCTTTGAAAATCATGCATTTTCTTTAAGATGGCCTGTTGTTGCATCAGTTGCATTTTATTAAATCCAGGCTGCTGCTGAGGGAAAGATTGCAGCGTGCCTGTTTGCTTGCCACTCGTCTGCTGTTCACTACCAAAAAAATCAAAACTAACAGGAGATTCAGATGATTCCGACATAATTGCAGTCGTATAATTTTCAGTTCCATTCCCTTGTGAATTATACATGGATAAGCCTCTGGATGTTATATTATTGCAATCAGATTCTGTATCCATTCCCAAAAAATTGGCTTCAGTCTGTCTTGTCCGCAAAATCTGGTCCCCGTGCATATAGCCATTTAAATTTCGCTGTTGGCTTTGAGACTGACTCTTAGTGAACTCGGGCCTCTGAGTTGATTGTGTAGGGCTCATGCAATGTGACTCCGGGAAAGAATAATTGGTATGTCCTCTCTCAGTATCTGATCGTGCCAAAAGAAGAGGTGATTTATGCTTGAAAAGCAGTATGAGTTCATTTTGAACCAGAATCAGAAATAAATTGCACCCACCTTAAATAAATGTAATGCAAAACCAATGACAGTAATTCAACTGTCGTTACATAAATTATCAAAAACATTAGAAACAATTTGTACTTAGTAAGCTAGAAAGCAAGATAATCAATACCTGCTTGCTGTAGATTGCAATTTTTTGAATTGGAACTTGGTAAACTATTGTGTCTGTGGCTTCCAGCCCACAGATTGTTACCTACTACCCACCAACTTCCATCAACAATCTTTGGATTATGTTGGCCATGGGACAAGTTGTCTTGAGCAAAGAAATTGTGAACCCTGTCTCCAACTTTGTTGCCGGTCATAGATAGTTCAACCCCAGAGTTTCAATGGCTAATTTTTTTACTGCATACAAAAAACACTTAACAGATGAGTACAGTCAGTACTTCACCGCGCCTATTGGAGACCCACTCAGTTGAAGCACCAATAGTATTTATTTCATGTATAACCAAAACATGCATGAAGAACACTTCTCTAGAGGGTGATGAGAATCACTCCAGCAACCCAAAATCTCCACCTCAAAAACTCACTCTGCATAATAGAGAAACTAAAGATGGTCAAATAATCAAAGGCCAGCGCAATGTAAGTCGCTACACTACAGTTTGAGACAACAACAAAAATCTAGCAGTATACTTTCTGTGACATTTCCATAAAAGCAGAATAAATTGAAATACGAAGTCAAATGTCTACGGTGAAATAGAAGAACTAACACATGGTGACAAGTTAACGTGCTCAGACAAGACCATAGAGCCAATTTTCAACAAAATGAATGCTCCACTTTAAAAGAAACAGATGCACATGCCCGAACCAAACCTCAATTTCTTAGTCAACTTTTTACGTCCTAAAAATCTGTTTATATTGCAACTTTGAACTTGCTATGCTGACTTCAACTTTAAATCAGCCGCCCCATGACATCTACAACCATACAAAGCAGAAGAATAGGAAAACGAAAAGCAAGTACAAGATCGGCATAAATGGTATAAATGATAGCATTCAAAGGTACCGTGGACACTTTATAACATTATCTAAACCTGAAACTTGAATCCACAGGAAAAACAACTCACGGGAAAACATCTTATGAATGAGTTATCAGTATATACAGAAAATAATGTAATGGACGAGCTGTCAATATTTTCTTCTTCCAGATATTTGAAAAACTCACTAGGAATTCATTCTAACAAAAATAAAAAGTTCATCTATGCATGTAACACCCCGTAATTTCAAACCATTTTTTTTTTTTTGAAATAGAGGTATTGAGCTAGGAAATTAGCTACCAACAATAATAATTCTCATAGTATAATGGAAGTGCATTAAATCAACCAAAGTTAAACCACAAGTTAAGGTCATAAGGTTTACAAGTACAATCCGGGTCATCATGAAAGAAAATGACAAGATACAAATCCAAATGAATAAGGACCAAATGCTATCAACAAACAGAGTCCTCAAAGCTTCTCTCAAAATCTTGGACTCCAACTCCAAGTCAAGCAAGTGGCTCCTACCAAAAAATAGAGAGTTGGGCATGGCCTAGTAGAGAAATCCAAACAATAAGATGTATATGGTTGTCGTGAGTGTGTGCTAGTGTACAGAAAAGTATGATGCATGCATGAGGACCCATTGATTATAAAGACAAATAAATTCTTACATGTGTTGTTCTATTTTACCGAAGTCCACATAGCAAATATTCCTACACCTTGACGAAATCAAGGAAGTCCAAATATATATAGTCCTTAATAAATTTAAGGATTTCCAAGATCAAGTAAATCAGTGAGTTTCGTCTAATTCCGCGGTAGAAATCCGTCGACTAGACTATCCGTAAGATCCCTAGTATTCTCCGAACCATCGGGAGGGTCCAGTCAAATCCACATTGTGCAATGTCGTGGCTATGAATTACCCAATGAACGAAATTCCTGCTAAGTTAGTCAACCCGAGATTTTACCTTCCCTTCAAGTATTATTAACCAAACTACTATTTATATTCCAAGTTCCATGTTGACCACACCCAAATCCAAATCAATCATAAGGTCAATAATACATTAAGATGCACCAAGCAATATTAGTGGAGTCAATTTGTACTCATCTACAACCTAGACCCATTTTCCCCAAATTTCCAAAACATGACAAGATTAGGGTTTTCATATGATTAGGGGCTTTTCAAAATCTACTCCGAGAGTATGAAATTGGCTCCAATAGAATGGCAAATACACAACAATCCACACCATGGATCAAGAAATTTTACCAATTAAGACCCATGGAAGAACATCATACATACATCTCGAATTTTTTGCAAGAAATCTAGAGAGAGAGGAAGAGGGACATGCATATGCATACTTAGAGTTTAGAAAACCCTACCTCAAGAAGGAGAACGAGGAACCCTAGGTGATGGTTTCACACAAACGCCCAATATATGCCCGTAGATGCGTAGATCAACGTTGATGAAGGCCTCTTGGCTTGATTCTTTCTAGTTTGAGAGAAATTGAAGAATGGAGAAATGAAGAGAGAGAGAGAGAGAGAGAGAGAGAGAGAGAGAGAGAGAGAGAGAGAGAGAGAGAGAGAGAGAGAGAGAAAACGACTAGGGGAGAGGAGAAGGACGACTGTGTATGATGGAGGATTAGAATGTGTGGGCAAACATGTTAGGGTTGAGAGATAAGAGTGTATATATATATGCTCCAATTCAAATTCTCGAATTTTCCCTTACTATGACACGTTTCGATATGCATCCCCCACACATATCGAAATGTGAAGCCATTGAAATGGCTGGGGAGATGAACAGAGGGGGTTACATTTCGATATGTACCCCTCATGCACATATCGAAATGTGCAACATCAGAAGCCAACAGAAGGATCACATTTCGATGTGTCCTATGCACATATAGAAATGTGCACGCGAGATACAAAAGGGTTGCTGAACAGAGGGCTTGTATTTCGATATGTGCTTCGAGCACATATCGAAATGTAACCAATCGAAATGTGGTCAAGGGAAATCCAACCCCATATCGAAATGTGATATGGGAAGCCAACAGAAAACACATATTCTGATATATGGAATGGGGATGGGAATTGGGGTTGTTGCATATCAAAATGTGGCAAAAAAAGGTGAATCACACATATCGAAATGTGATTCACCCTGGACAACCAGAAGCATTTCATATCGAAATGTAGAGAGGGAAATGGGTATCCCTATTTCGAAATGTGCTTGCCAAATGGAAATGGCAAGCACTCGACACTCGGGTACCAAAAACAAAGCGGTGGGAGAATATCTGGGCCACTAAGGGCACACTCGAACATCAATAAATATCTCCGAATATTCATCAACTCCCAAATCTCATAGAATCCAAAATAAATGTCTCGTGGAGGCCCAAATGCCATAAAATCCGAAATAGAACATGAGGGAAAATGCGAAAAAACTCATAAGATATCCGGAAATTACGAGGATAAGTAATATGGATTCTCGGAGTGTGACAATGCACTCCGCAAATTTACATTTTAGTCACTTCAAATTCTTGCCTTTTGACTATTACATCAATTATTCCATAATTTCCCTTTCAAATTCTTTGGCTCGTCACTTGAATTCCAATAGATTACTAATTTCGGAATGTAGAACCTCTCAAGTGTAATTAAATTAATTCGGTTATTAGATACATGATTTACTTGAGGTTAAGGCGAATTAGATGTTTAACTTAAGTTGAAGAATGTTATGAATATTGGAAATTAATAGTTGAAGATGAAATGATTTAGAATATTTTAGAGTTGATTTAGAAGGTGATAATCATGTTGAATGATGAAAAATAGAGTTGGTATGATGATGAAATGAATTTGCTTGAAGTTGGAAAAGTTTGAAGGTGTTAATATTGAAATTTTAGAGTTTAAAGCCTTAAATACCAGAAATGGGGTGCAAATTACTAGAAGTTAAGATTAAAATTGTAAATTTTCGGAAATAGTTTAGTGGTTGTCGGAAATTAGGAGTGAAAATTGATGGTTTCTGAAAAAAGTAAGGTTTATTTTCAGAAATTTGTGTGGAAACATGTGGTTACCGATAACCAGATATGTGAGTTGTCGATAACGAGGGTCTTAGGTGAACATCAACTCTCTGGACAATGGCTGGAGAAGTGATTTGACTACTGGAAATAAGTAGTGGATTTCTGAAAATGAAGTTGTAAATTAGTGATTGTCAATAACCACATGCATTGGGTTATCGATAACCAGAGTCTAAAGGGCAACCAATGCACGAAGCTCCCGCATATGTGGGGTCAGGGAAAGGGTTGATGTACGCAGCCTTATCCCTGCAAGCAGAGTCTCTTGTGGAAAATTGTACAAGGCATGTTTGGGGTTATTATTGGTAATAAGGGGATTGATTTCCGAAAGTAAGAGAAAAATTGGGAGTTATCGATAACGCATAGTCTAAGGTTATCGATAACTGGCTTTGTCAATCATTCGATTAAATATCGATAACTGGCTCTCATATTAACTTCAAAGTAGACCATGTACGCTCACTTCTCTCATTTCTTCACAGTTGAAACAAAGAAAGAAAAGAGAATAGAGAGAGGAATTGTTGGGAAGGAGTGAAAGAAGAAGAATTTTTGGGTTTTCCATTGAATCCAAGGTAAATTCCTAACTTTTTACCAAAATTTCTATAAATTTGAAGAAATTTTAAGTACTTTAAATTAGGATTTTAATTTTAATTCATGGATACTACTTAAGTGGTGATTTGGAAGTTCAAAAACAAAGTTGTAATTTAAATATAAGGTGAATTTGAAGAAGATAAAAATAGAGTTTGATTATATATGAAATTCAAATTTTATATTAGAATTTGTAGAAGGGAATTGTTAAATTAGAGGGGAACAAAGCTTAATAATCAAGAATAAGGTGCATGAATGGAATGAAAATGGTGAATAAGCATGATTTCCAATATGCACGCCAAGTGCTTGATTAAATGTCAAAAGGAGATAAATGAAGAAGAAGATACAAATCATGGTTCATGTCATGATATAAGATATATGAATTGATGTTGTCGGATACTGATATGTATACCATGCATGTCCAGGTGTCAAAAGAGAAGTCGTAGTTGGGTCTAAACCACTGTGAGTGCTCATTTCATAATATGATTCAATTAGTTGTGTAGTTAATTTAATTGTTAAAGATGTATCTATTTCTTTCTTTGGTGATATAAGTGATGATATGCGGCTATTTAGTCATTATAAGCAGTGATATGCGGCTTTTAAGCCATTAGTGTTGATAAGCGATGACATGCGGCTCTTAAGCCACGATTACGGTGTTATATGGTGATAATCATTATGATTTGGTGTTTTTTATTATTAAACATGGTGTTGGTGATTAAAATTGTCGATTACGGTATTTTCAATTCAATTATTTTATTGAGATAATATATTGTAGATGTTGTGATTTAAATTGTCACACACTTATGGCTCGGTGTTGGTTTAATATTGTTCTAGTTGAACTATAGTATGCCTTATGCAGGATTGTTATGAGGTCCACTACTAGCAACAGGTTGGATTTGGAGCTATGTCTGGGAGTCTATTTCAAGGATGTCAGGTGTAGATGAAATTTTGGAAACTGTTGTACTTAGTAGAAAATTTGTATAAACATGTCAATTATAATTTTGTTTCCGCTGCTATTTCATTAAAAAGTTGTATATTTAAAAGTTGTTAATTGTAGTTCATGGTGTTGAAATTATTTATAAAAAGTTTGTAGATGTTTATTTTCATTTGTGGTAAATTCATTTAGTTGAAAGATGATTACATTTTGATTTCTGTCACACCACGTGTCGATAGATCCATTAAAGTAATCTTCCGGGTTGGGATGTGACACGGCAAGTCACATTTCAAACTAAGAAGCTCATCCACTACCCTAGAAAGGTACAAGCAAACCCAATCATCAAAACTTTTCCTCATATCAAAAATCATTGAGACAATTTTCGATAATAGTTGGTGAATAATCCGGGAAACCCACAATGGAGTAGAAAACAACAATAATAACATCGTCATTGTATGATTATTCACAATGAGTGCAAGCCCGCGGAAAGAAAAATGAATAATTCCCTTCAACCAGTGCAGATCAACTCTGGGAGTGAAAATAAACAAAAGCAAGAAAAAAACATGCAAACATTTATATTCATTCACATTCTTCTTTTTCTTTCCTTTCCTCATTTTTTGTTGTTAGGTTAGGTCATTAAATCCATTAAAGAAAATTATTCTCCTTCTACTTTCCATTCTTTTTGTTTGTTAAAGCCGCGCTCAAGTGATTGGACTCTTATCTTTCACTTCCTTTACTGTCTCTTCTTATTCTCTTCCTTTCCATAAGTTCCAACACATAAACTCAAGCCACAGAATTATAGAAGCAACAATGAACAATAAAGCGAAATGAAATGCCAAAGTCAACCCAAACCTTACATGCCAAGTCATTAAACACCAGGTTCCCACTCAAATCCAAGCCAACCAAATGCTTACACGTCTTCACATTCCCAAATCTCACATAACCACTAAAATCTGCAATCTTTTTTCACGGATAAATGTTCTCATAACTCGCCGCAATTTGAACAAAAGTTCCAACAAGATCGAATACAGATTATCACAATTATCTGTAATCTACTCAATCTGATAATACAAGCTGTGAGACGACTCTGCCAAACAAAGCTCGCAAAAACCCTAGCAAAAATTGATATCCGGATACAAATGGAGGGCAGAGAGAAGAAATTAGGGTTTGTGATGAGAGAGAACTTACGAAGATGTTGAGGGTCCACTATTGAAATTCAAACCACCGATGGCCTTCGTCTCGAGGTATCTATGGCTCGAATCGAGAGAGAGAGAGAGAGAGAGAGAGAGAGAGAGGATGCGAGCAAAAATTTCAACAAACAGGAGGCCAAGCTTATGCTCGGGTCGAGGCTGAGGTTCGGATAACGAGCTTACAGTCCTTTGGATAAGTGAAATCTCGTCATTTTTATGAGAAATGATGAGAAACAAAATTCAAATCTAAATTATACATAAATTTTATCTTTTTCCATTTAACTTATACAAATGAGTTATGAAAAATAGTAAGATTTCTTTCTTTCCCGTTTTTCTTTATGAAATTCCTCAATCCAAAGAAATAGTGGGAAAATTGACAAATTGCGTAATTCATCAATTAGGAAGATGGAGTAATTTGTATTTTGCGTTGTCCACCTTTTGATTCCCTGCCAAGAGGTAGCCCCAAATAGGTCTCAAAAGGGGCGGGTCCCCTTTGATTTTTTAAAATAATATTTTAAATATCAATAAATAAATCAATTAAATTAGATAGAAATAATTATTTTATCTAATAATTTATTTTTTATTCAGAAGTCTTAGATATAACTTCTGAATAAATTAGTTACAGTTATCCAATTATATTAATTTTTTATAAAATTACTTAAAATATTATGTTAAAATTTATCGACAGTTCAAATTATTCATGTATGATCCGATGTGAGGGTTTCCCACCTTTGAAACTCATTTCGAACTAATGGATGGGTAGCAGTCTAAATAAGAAAATAATAAGATTTTGATTGAAGTATTATTTGAATTATTTTTTCGTCTTTGATAGAGAGTGTGTGGAACACATGTTTTAATAATGTCTCTATAAATGTCTTTTGCTTCGTGTGTTTGATTAGAGAGCTAACTCTTTTATCCCTGACGAGTATTATGTGCTTAATTACATTATATATGCTCATGTCCCATTTAGATGCCTCAATTGCCATACAGTAATGATTGTTCGTGACTTGCATAGATGGCATTAAAATTGAATTAAGATGATTTGTCTAAAAAAGATGCATGCTTAAGTATTGAATTAAGTTTAAAAAGATGTATGCATGTTAATGAACGATAAATACACGCTTGTTAATGAAAGACAAAATAAAGAAATGAATTAAGTTGAAAACATGTTGCATTAAGATATGTATGATCTAGAACTGAATTGAGTAAGTTAAACAGATGGATTATGAGTTTGAATTAATGGATATGCCTTAAATTGAGATGGAAATTGAAGTTACAAATATGCATGAATTGCATGTTACCATGAATTTAAAAAATCATAAAGTTAAATGGATTTTGGAATTGACTAAGTGTCTTCAAAATAAATTTATGAATTGAATTGATGATTAGAGGTTTTACAAAACCAATTGATTAAAGAACAAAGGTTAATCAAATAAAAATGAGATTTTTACCCTTACTGGGCACCGGTAGAACAAACGGGCGATGCACCAGTGGAAGGACCGATGGCACCAGTGCTCTAGCCGGTGATGCCACTGGTCTAGGGGAAAGTGCGAATTCGAAATTCTAGGCTTGATTGATTGTGAGGCTAATTGTTTAAATTGAATTTGGAAAAATAATTTACAGTATATATATTGATTATACATATGTTTTGATATAATTTTCGAAGTCCATAATTGGGTCTATTTAATTGGACATGACTTGTCGCTTTCACTTCTCATTTTCGGCTAACCGTTTCTCTAAGACAGGAAGCACAGTACTTAACTCCTTTCATCGTTTAAACTAAGTGTTGTTGCAACCCCTGCATTGCATCAGTCCGCATACTTATAGACCTTGGGGTTATACAATATGTATCAGACCATTTTGAATTGATTCTGCCCGTTGGTGTTATGCATATATATTGTTCTAGTCGACTAATGAGATACGCAGGGTAGACACAACTGAGAGACTTCACAACACTATATACTGAGAGAAAAACATAGAGCTTCTTCCTGCTCCTAAAATCACCACCACCACCTCATCTCCAAACCCTTTACTATATAAACCAAACTTCGAGTGTGTGTGTGTAGGAGAGAAGCTGAGAGACTAATCCTACTGGTGTAGATCATTTCCTTTCAAGCTCATCTTATCTCTAAGCTACCCTTGAAGAAATCATTCTGTGAGAAGTGTCTAGTGTGTGTAAAGGAGTATCATTGCTTCATCATTTCTCATACTGAGAAGAACCAGACTAGTGGGTAAGTGTGTGTAAGCTCTGATCATCCTTGTGCATCATTGTTATCACCATTCGACGACTCCCTTGTGAATCTATATTGGAAATATCTCTCCACAGAAGTATTTACTTAACTTTCATTTATGCTATCTTGATTTTACACTTGGCTTAGCATGCTTCATGTACACATATTGTTAGGCCATAGCTTTATATGAAATTTTACTTCTGTCAAGATTTATATGCTTATATTGATTGAGATTTAGATTGTCTTGTTCTAAGTGAAGGCCCTTAGAACACTTTGTAGAATCTCACATTAGACTTGACTTGACATAGAAAACAATATCACCTCTTAATCTTACTTGGTAGAATATCGTTATTGAGAGAGTGTGTTTCATAAGAAACATAATTTTGGCATAAGTTGAACTAAATATATCTCACATGATTCATTGGCTTAAATC
>NMUG010000210.1:0-25355 GCA_002855965.1 Monotropa hypopitys
TTAACAAGTTAATTCTAGATATACAACCTACAAGGAACTTTCCTTTTCCATTTACATTTACTGTTTCGAATGCACCACCCTTGTTATTTTAAACCACCACCATTATCATGCATGTATATGCATTAAAAACAACTTTTGTAACACGGAAAATTTATGCCTAATTGTGTTACTTCAAGTTCATAGCTTATTATTGGCTTCATAGTCGCATTGGTACCATCACATTACAAGCAAAAAGCTTAAGGAAAAATCATTTCTATGCCTGGCATTTTGTTATAATGCCTCACCACAACCACCATTACAACAAATCATGATTCCATGATGCATGAGTGCACATGTAAGATCCAACTCAACCCTAACTATGGGCTTAAGGGTTCAAACACAGAATACAATCAAGATTGTCCAACAACAACCAGATTTGGAACTCATTGATGAATTCTAGTAACAATAAAATAAGATACGAAGCAACAGTATGCACCAAAAAATTGCATCCATGTTTTGGATTAAAGAAAACAACTATCACATTAAAAGAAGCATATCTTATTCACTCACCTTAACTTTGGCAATTATAACTTGATTACTCTTTTAGAACTTCAGTTGTGGTCGTAACAACTCCTGTAATAAAGGTTACAACAACATTTATGTAAATAATTGATTTAACTTAACTTGGATTGACTTTAATATTACTTATATCCCTTCATCCCTCTTTTCATTTCATTAAAACCATAGGATCTTGTTCAAATTATCTTTAAATATGTTTAAGTTAGGGTTTAACAATTTATCTAGATTTAGGTCTTGGTTTTCCGGAAATCCAAAATAATGTTCAAGGTTTTAGTTCATTTAACTCTTGGTTTTCTGGTAATACACTCTTGTTTTTTTGGAAAACCAGAGTTCTGCAGCCTTTAAGACATTTGCTGCAAATCCATTTTCCGGTAAACCAACCTCCATTTCCGGAAAACCACACCCTGCAACCTTCCTGGTTAATTGTTGCACTCCCCTTTTTCCGGTAACTAGGTTCCTTTTTCCGGAAAATCACCTGGTTGGTTCATAGCCTAACTTTCTGCTTCCTCCATTTTTTTGGTAAAACAAGCCCCTTTTCCGGAAAATGGAGGTACAATATCTCCAATACACACACCCCTTATGCAACCTCTTTCTCTTTCCTTCCTATTTCAGGAAAATCCCACTCCATTTACCAGTAAATGGTTCTTTTCTTCATCACTACTGAGTAAGATTTTCCTCAGTTACACTCCACTGTTCATTAACTCCAAAAACAGAGCACAATTTCCAGTTCCATCTCCTTCCTTCTAATTCTTTAGAATTGTCAATTATTAACCTAAGATTCAATTCCTTCATTATACCAGTTCATTCAAAATTCAACCATCAATTAATAATCTAAAATTCCCAGAATTCCAGAATATCACCTCAATTTAATATCCATAACTCCAGAAGTTGGGTTTGAGAAAACTTAGTTAAATCCATTGAATTACGATTGAACTTCACTATTATATTCTATTTCCCTTAATTCTTTTCCCAAAATATCCTTCCAACAACTTTTGGATTCATCTCTTAAATTTAATCAATCAACCAATACTTCTTCTTTAGATTGAGTAAAAGTCCCAAACCATCAGGTTCTTTAATTAGAGTTTATAACTTATTTCAAAGCATCCTAGCTTTAATTGATCCCATGAATTTCAGGGATTTAGTAGGGAAAAGTAGCTTCTTATTAGCCTTTAATCACAAAAGTTTAAAGGTTAGACGAATTACCTGCTCAATCCTCCAAGCAATTCTTCAAATAACCTGGATCTACACTTTTCCCCAATCACTGAACTTCTTTCCCCCTCTCTTCCTCTTTTGGTTAAATTTATTTCTTAATCCGATTTACTTCCAAAGTTCACCTCCTAATTCGCTTCCTCAACCGACTAAAGAATTTATGTTTACACTCTTAATCCACTCTGTCCAACATCCATCGCATGGTTTATTTACTTTCAATACAATTGATTTTTGTTTGTATCCAATTTCCGGTGCCACCTGGTTTCATACAGCTACCTTGCCTTATAAGGTTAAAATCTCATTAACTCCTTGGTTCAAAAGTCGTTAAGGGCTAAGACCAGATAGAACACCCCTATTTTTATCTTATTTTGGACCTTTCTGTTGCCCTTGTAATCTCTCTGAATTCCCGGAGATGGTTTCTCCTTTTTCCGGAAAAAACATCCCTTCACCTTGCTGTTTTTTTCCGGTAAAACAGAATGCATAGCCTTCCTCTCTTCTGATTTTCCGGAAGAGCAAACCCTGAAGCTCCTCTCACTTCCTGTTTTTCCGGTAAAGCAATACTTAGTTTAGGACCCTTTTCCGGAAAACCATCACTAATCCCCCTACTGACCTCTCTGGACAACATACCCTGTGGCCAATTCCAGTTTTCTGGTAATTGGTCTTGAGGTTTATTTACTTCTACTGCCTCTATTTCTGGAAAATGTTTGTAAAACCCATGCCATCTTTCCAGAAATTTGTCTTAACTCAATATCTACCCTATGATCCTCACAAATCACCTATTCCCTAAATTAAAATGGATACACCAGCCAATCCAAAGATCATCAATCTCATTATTTCAACTTGAGTTTGAGAATTTCTTTACTAATTCCCATTAGAAATCATTTAGATTTTCTTTATACCACCAAACACATAATCATCTTAACCCCTTTCCACATCTACATTTATTTTTACATTTTGCATTTAAAATGAAGGTTTTCTGGGGATGGGTATTACAGCTAAAGGGGTGGACATTCGGGAGTTAGGACAACGTGGTTGGGTAGATAGCGATAGGAAGGGTGTGGAAGTGTTGTAGGTGGCGCAAGATACACCTTTAGCAATGACGGAGGATGTTAGTATGTATGATTGGAATGATGGAGAGGTGTTACAAATTGTGGCTTCACAGAAAGATGTTTCAGAGTGGCTGAGGAGGCGTATTGTGGGTTTTAGGTCATTCCTTGTTTTTTTCTACGCTGGTTTCGAGGACAACTGGATAGGGATACATGCTTGTTTCTTGATATTGATGAGAAGTGGGGGAAGAGTAGCATGCAAAGGGAGTGAGGGAGAAGTGCAGGGAGGACTCATAAGGGGGTGATAGTGTTAAGAAATATGTAATAATCCATTAATTGTGAGGGACGGAAGAAGTTGGGAGAGAAGCTAAAGCAGGTGTGTGTTTGTTAATCATCTATGTCTTGATGAAGTTAAAATAATTAATTGGAATGTGAGGGGTTGAAATGCTGGGGAGAAAAAGTCAGCAGTGAAGTCGCATCTCAAGGAGTGGATGGCGGAAGTGGGTTGTTTGCAGGACAGGAAGACGGGTGTAGTTTTGACAGAGGTGGTGGTGGTTTTTTTTTGGGGGGGGGGGATAAATTACAGAGTGAATTCATTTATATGCGAAAGGTTTGGCTGAAGATGTGTTAGTCATGCGGGATAAGAGGGTTGGAGTTTTTGGTTTCTTGTCTCTTCGGATCAGTTGAAGATGATTTTTATGGACTTTTTCAGGTGTTTATGTTCCAGTACTTTGTAGTGGAGGACAAATTTTGGGAGGAATTGGAAATGGTGGCAGTCAGTTGGGGGATCCCTTGGTGCATGGACGCGATTTCAAGATGGTCAGGTTTGCGGAGGAGCGGTTGGGGTGTGGGGCGATGAGGTGATTTTCTAATTTTGTGATGGGCTCAACACTGATAGGTTTCATGTCCCACATTGATAGAGGTCTTATTTGTGCTTAGTGGAAGGAGCATTTCTCGAATGTTGTTCAGTTTCTGTTGCCTAGGTCTATCTCATATCATGATCTCATTTTGTTGAACAATGGTGGTTTGAGTCGCGACTCAAAAATATATGCTTATTTGCAGAGGGGTTCAAGGATAGGGTTGGGGAGGGATGGATTAACTACAATTTCTAGTGATCTGCGAGTTTTGTTCTTGCAAAGAAACTGAAGTGTTTGAAAGAGAATCTAACAACATAGAGTAGAGAGGTTTTTGGAACATAGTGTTGATGGAGGAGGAGAAGTTGCGAGTTATGGCGAGAGGAGTCTGGGGGAGTAGCTAGATTGGAGTAGGATAGTGGAGACAAAAGTCGAGAAATCTATGATTGGGGGATGGTGATAGGAACACAAGACTTTTTTATAGAATGGTGAATGTTTATCTGTAAGAGAGTAGAGGATATGATCTTCGACAAAAAGAGGATATTCATACAGGGATGTCGATTTCTTTCGCAGGTTTATTTCAGAAGGAGGATGTTAAGAGGCCTCAAGTATATGGACTAGATTTTTTTTACTATTTTCATTGAGCAAGTGTCTTGGCTGGAGAAGGATTTTTCTGAGGAGGTGGTGGTAGCTCTAAAATCTGAGTGAGGATAAGGCTTCGGGCCCGGATGAGATGACTCTAGCCTTTTTCAATAGTGTTGGGAGCATATCCGAGTGGAGTTGATGGGTATGTTTTATGATTTTCCGATTCATGGAGAGTTTGACAAGAGCTTGAATGCTACCTTTGTTGCTTTGATCCTAAAGAATGGAGGTGCAGAGGACATTCATTATTTTAGTACAATCAGTCATCTTCTTGGGATAGCGTACAAACTTCTTGCCAAAGTTTTGGCTATTAATCTGAAGTCAGTGTTGAGAAAAGTTCTTTCATAATTTCAGAGTGCCTTTATTGCGAGTGGAGAAGTTTAGGATGCAGTATTGGTGTCTAATGAATGCGTGGACTATAGGTTGTAGAGTAGAGAGCCAGGACTTCTGTGCAAATTGGTTATCGAAAAAACTTATGGTCATGTTAATTAGTAATTTTCTTAAAATTTGTTTTGGAAACGACGGGATTCAAAGTGCAGTGGTTGAGTTGGATCAAATTCGGCATCTCTACAGTTGATTATCATCTCGGTGAATGGTTCTTTTGCTGCGTTTTTTTCATTCAACAACAAGGCTAAGGCAAGGGGATCCTTTATCCCCTCTTCTGTTTATTTTGGTGGTAGACGTTTTGAGTAGGATGATTCAAAGGGTTGTGCAAGGCTTTTTTGGATGGTTTCAAAGTAGGCAGGTCTAATGGGGCCGAGGTCGTTTCTCCTTGTTGTATGCAGAGGATGACATTGTTTTTAGTTGTGCAGATGCAATCCACTTCGGTTATCGTAGAGGAATTTTCATGTATTTTAAGGCAACGTCTGGTTTCAAGGTTAATGTGGAAAAGTCTGAGATTATATCCGTTGGGGGAGATAAATGGTGTAGATTTATTAGTTGAGGTGTTTTTTCCCTTTGTCGTACTTGGGCCTTCCGTTTAGTTCTCTGTTCAAGTCCATAACCATATGGGCTTCAGTGGTTGCGAGATTTCAAAAGCGGTTTGTAGAATGGAACATGCAATATTTGTCGAAAGGGGCGAGGATGACTCTCATTAAGAACACTTTGTCAAATTTTCCAAACGTATTTTATGTTACTATGTACTATTCATGTTTCAGTGGCGAAAATTTTGGAAAAGTGTAGCTTAATTTTCTTTGGGGTGGTCTAGGGAGGAGTTCAAGTATCATCTAATTGATTGGGCACAATTTGTTCACCAATCAGGAAGGGGATTTAGAAGTGAGGATACTTTTTATATTCAGTCAAGGTTTAATAGGCAAGTGGTTGTAGAGATTTGTGTGTGATAGAGATAGGTGGTAGAGAAAAGAGGTATACAAGGCATGTGGAAAGTTGGGGTGAGTGGTCCCCGGGAGAGGTTTGTTTGCCACATTGTTGGGGCTTTGAAAGGATATCATGAAAGGGTGGAGTGAGATCTATAGGCACACTAGTATGAAGGCGGGGACAAGTAGCAGGGTGAAAGTTTGGGAGCATGTCTAGTGTTGGGAGTGTTTGTGGGATGCTTATCCTTCTATATTTCATTTGGCTTTGGATAGGGGGGCTATGATGGTAGATTATTTAAAGATGGACGCGAGGAGGTGTGTGCGGGGATGGGGAGTAATGTGGTATATCTTTATGTAGGGAGCTGCATGATTGGGAGATGGACGAGTTTTTGGCCCATTTGGGAAAATTATGTGATATGTTGGGTTTTGGGTTGGGGGAGGATTTTTTGAGATGGTATCCGGCTGGAAATAGGTCTTTTCAGGTGAATTCTTTTAACCATGTTTTGGTTGGTGGTACTCATATAGGCTTTCGTTGGAAAGCTATATGATGCACAACTAAGGACAAGATTCTTATCATAGATGACCATATTCCGCGTATTAACATTATTGTTAACCGGTGTGCGCGAGTGAAGGATAATGGTGGCACACTTCTTTATTGGTTTTTTGGTAGTAAGGGAGGTTTGGGCTACAATTCTTGAATGGGTGAGAAAATTTTCTCATGTTCAGTGGTAGAGTTTATTCAAGAATGGTTTGGGGCTCAAATGGGTAATGAAAGACGAAAGCTTTGAACTATGATTCCACGTTGTTTTATGTGGCTTATCTTGAGAGGAATAGTAGATATGTTGATGAACTGGAGAGGTCAATGGATATGCTTAAGAGTCTTTTCCTTTCTAGGTTGCATAGTTGGGAATCGAGGGAGGGTAATCCTAACCTTGATCACTTCCTTGATATGACAGATACTTTTGGATTATAGCATGGAGCATAGCGGGCTACAGGATCTGCTTTAGATTGATTTTATGCTTCTTGATGTATAGGACTTTTTTTCTACTTAACCCTCTTTTGTATATGAGTGGTATCCCTTGATGCATTTTCTATAGAAGTTATGAATTATAAAAAAGCGGGTATCATTTTGACAAAGACAATTTCTCTTCCCCAACTATCCCTAGTGTGTATGAATTTTTGCATTTGCAGGTTCTATGCAACAGAACCTTAAAATGACGTTGATCCTGTCTGATGCTTGTAAATTTTTCTGTTAAAAGCATGTGGTGCAATGATACATTCTTCTTCATTCACAAGATCAATGGATTATGAACTCCGTTATCTTGTTTTGTCAGATCCATTTCTACTGGATGACAGGCAAATAGGGTTGTTTAGCCTGTTTTTTCATGCATAGAGACTGTGAAGTTGTTCTATTACGGATGAATCTTTATTGACACTTGCATTATTTTTTTGTTTCTGCAGGAGGGTTACTTGGTGTATGAGTGCAATTACTCATGTGGCTGCAATAGATCTTGCCAGAATAGGGTTTTGCAAAATGGTTTACAAGTTAAACTAGAAGTATTCAAAACTGAGAGAAAGGTATCATTCTCATTTTCTTCCTTTTTCAGTTATTACGAGTCCTAGATTTACCTTATCTCATGTTGATTCACAGGGTTGGGCTGTCAGGGCACGAGAAGCAATCTCACGTGGCACATTTGTATGTGAGTATGTCGGGGAGGTTATAGATGAGAAGGAAGCAAATAAGAGGCGGAATAGGTATGGCATAATGTCAGGAAGATGTTTCTGTCTTTTATTTTTCTTAGAGTCTACTTGGTAGTTTTATTTTAATGATCCATGAACCATTTCTCATTTCAGGTATGGGGGAGAAGGTTGGGGATATTTCTATGACATTGATGCACACAATAGTGACATGAGCGTATTGGTTGGAGGGCAGGTCCCATATGCAGTTGATGCAATGAACTACGGAAATATTTCGCGATATATCAACCACAGGTGAGGTAGTAGTCTTTTTGTAGTGCCATGTGATGTACTCTATTTTTGAGCTCTCTCAAGATTACTGGCAACCTATGCATACTCGTTCATGAATCGAAAGGACCCCTGCATCCTAGAATCTAGACAGAGAAGTTAAAGAACTATTTATTTAAGTCTTGTGAGTTTTCTGAGATCATATAAAAGCAATAACCGGAAGGCATCATACCAATCGATTTTGTAAAAGCAATGACATTTTCAAACACGAGCTACCGTTTGTTATCTTTTAAATAAAGCTACAACATGGGCTATGAGCCTTCATAGTTTTCTCACAAAGAAGCAAGCATGAAGTATAGGACACGAAAAACGTATTTGTGGTCATTAATGTATCTTTTGGTCTCTTTAAATGTTTTTGTGTAGCTGAGGCTAGTATCGCCAAATTTAAGAGGTTTAAGATTCTTAACTTCATTTCAAGAACTTTTATGTAAAAGTGATTGGAACTTCATTTCAAGAACTTTTATGTAAAAGTGATTGGAATCTAGCGAATATTTTTCTTACGTGTCCCTGGTTCTGTGAAGTGAAGAATTCTGGAGAAAGTTCATTTTTACCCCTCAATTATGCGCAAGTCCGTAGAACTCATGGCTCTTTTGGTATCTCAAACTTTCTGATGCACATCGCTAAATTAGGGTCCTTAAGTTTTTAAATACAAAATATGAAATCAAAAATCAATTTAACCGACTGGGCAAGTCCAATTAGCCACTCACGGCCCACTAGGAGGTCAACGAGTCAATCTGCTAAATGCAGGGTTCGATTACTTCTCCCCATTACGACCTTATATTTTGAGTTGTAAATCATTTCTTGTTGATTGACAATAATTAAACAAAGTAAAATCAAACTTCAATTTATAGATCCCACTTTAGCAAACTTTTCCTAACATTGTTAATCTTTTTGTGTTTGTTACTTGTGCTGTGTGGTCCTTCAGGTATTGTTTACTTATTCTTGTTTTTTGGCATTTGACCCTCTGTTATTGAATGAGCTATGTACATAAATTCCTTTCAGAATCACACCGTGGGATGTCATTTTTTCAGTCATGGCAGTCATTTCGGTCTCAGTTGTATATGCTCAAGTTTAGTTGTCTCACTATGGTCAGTTACTACCATGTGGTCATTTTTGTTTTTTTGTGTGCACAATTATTGCTTCAAACTGGGTAGATGAAAATTTGATTTTGGTGGTCTATTGTTTTAGAAATATATGAAGCAAGAAACGTAATGCTAAACTCTAACCCTTGAATTTTTTTAGGAAAACTGAAAATATTGTATATTAAATTGTATATTACAAGGGAGAATACATTATTAAATAGGATGTACAAGACCTACTTTAGGAAATACAAAATAAGAAAATCAAAATCAATGGTCAATCATATATTTACAATGCATAATATATGCTAAAGATATACTATGAATATGGAAACAGAATATTCATAATATACGCTAAAGATATATTATTCATATGGAAACGGAATTATTCATATTCTCACAACCCTAACCTTAAGTCTTATGCAGCACTGAAAAAATACTGCTGAGCATTTCATTTGGTTTTAACTGATGGACACACACAGGACATGGTTTTGACACATTTTTTCCTTTCCAAGGACACTCAGACACGGTGAGGTGAAATAGCACTTTCAAAAAGTATGGAGCAGTAGTTCAAAAGTTCAAAAAAAGGGAATAGTTAACGACACAAGAATGGTGGTCTTCTTTGTTCAACACGTAGATGCTATAGATCTGTTTTTACACACGCAAACTCATACACCGTGTGTGTGCAAGTGTGTGCGTGCCTCAGTTACACTAAATCCCCCCCCCCTTCCTCCGCAATTTGCATTCCAAATCGTGCGTTCCCAAACGCAGATCGTTTTCGTACCGAATCGCCATTTTCCACATTCCGAATTTTCCCTCTTTTTTCGTTTTGGCCCTTCGTAAACAGTGTTTGCAGTCTTTCACATGGTAAAGAAAACAACTTTTTCTACTTATCCACTAAAAAAGTTGATTTTCCTTATTTACTACTTATATACTTACAAAATAATTATTATAATAAACAATTGGCGATCCGAAGAATCCTACCCCTACCGTACCGCATTCCGGAGGGGCAGCGATTCGTGTTCCAGGTGACCTTGGTGTGTGCAAGTGTGTGTGAGCGAGTGTGAGGTTTTTCCAACACGTGCAAAACTCTCTACATGATTAGCTACCACAAGCATGTGATGACCTGACATGCGCTGTTGCTTTGGCTTCTAATTGTTTTAACTTTTCCCTCTTTGTTGAGAATTTCCGTTGTCCCCTTGTGAGTTTTTCTACTATTTTAGAAGTTTTTTATTCATTAAGTCTTTCTGTAAAATGATAATGTGCCATGCACTAAATTGTTTTTTGCATTCCCTACAGGTGCCCTTTTGCTTTAGTAAATTCTTGTCAGTTACTCTATTGATAGTTTCCACGTCTGTACAGTACCCATGCTGCTTAAGAACCATCCTTTCATTGTTTGGAATCATGAACAATACTGTCATATTTTTAATATTCTGTACAATCTACTTTCCAATTTACACATCTTGTTCTTGTGTCGATGACTTCTAATAGTTTCCATGTCTAGACAGCACCCATGCTTCTTAGTGACCATCCATCTCATATGATTGATTGCTTGGAATCATGAACAATAGTGTTATATTTTTTACGTTCCAATTTACTCATCTTTTAAAGCATCAGATGCCATGTTTTTGCTCCTCGACATGAATAAATAGTGAAATTGAGAAAATGAAACGTTTGAGGTCTAATGTTTAATTGGTATTGTGTTTTCCACAATGTTGATTTGTGCATGTCATGTGCGTTTGTAAAACATGGCATGGAGAATCCGAAGACTTGCAACAACTATGGACTATGTTAAAAATGTTCTATTTAACTTATTTCGCGGAAGATTTGACATAAGAAAAATCCAGAAGACAATGAAAACACATACTTTTATCGGTGTCTACTTTTGTTGATTTTTCCTTGTGGAATCAACATATTCTTTTATAGAATCTTGGGGACTGGGGTCACCGCCGGGCTGCAAACCCCTCGTCCATAGATCCCCAGAGTAGGTTGTGGGTGCAGCTGTGTAAAGGATCAATTGGGAGAAAGAAAACGATAAATTTGTAAAGAGTTTGCAAAATCTCTAATCTTGTTCCTTAAGGGGACCCAGCGTAGTCCAAATCAGAGTTACATGATACTGACACTTGATTCTTGGTGGAGTTGTGAGATTGTAAGTTATTAAGTAGACTTGTCCAAGAACATCATTTAAATTTTAGGATGTCATTCATTAAAATTATTCCAAAACGATGCATGTAGTTCCTTGTTTTTGTTTAATATTTTGTTTAGTTGATCCTCAGAAGCACTTACATTTCTGAGAAGGTAGCATGTCGTGTCGGACATTTGTGAACACTTATGGTCTTACTTCTTCAGAAAGAAATGTGACCCTCTTCTGTCTCTTGTGGAAAACACGTAGTTGAAAAGCCCAAGCCCACATTCCTCCTTAAAACCAAAGTGTTAAGGAGAGGGGAACTTGAAACTTATAACCAATAGAGATGGGATATGACTAGGCGATGTGGGACACATTCCAACACACGTCAATCACTTGGACATCGATGAAACATGTTACAAGGTTTAAAACAAACTTGGGAAACGGTGATCAAGCAACAATGTATGTGTGCCTTTTGATCATTTTGTCTAGGGATAGTTTGGTCATTTGCTAATATAAGGGTTGTATGGGTATTTTGATCATTTTATGTCGCAGGATATTTTTGGTCATTTGGTAATGTAAGGGCTGTAGAGGTATTGTGGTCATTTTATGTTTAGGGTATTTTGGTCATTTGATAATAAAAGGGGTGTTGGGGGTAATTTGACTATTCCATGTCTACGTGTACTTTGGTCATTTAGTAATGAAAGGGCTGTAGCGGTAATTTGGTCATTTTATGCCTATGGAGTAGTTTGGTCATTTGGTATAAGGGTAATTTGGTCATATGTCTATGAGGTAGTTTGGTCATTTGGTAATGTGAGGGTTGTAGGGGTATTTTGGTAATTTTATATCGGAAAATATTTGTCATTTGACAATGTAAGGGTTGGAGTATTAAAGTTATCTGTCTTTAGATATTTTGGTCATTTGATAATTTAATGATTGTAGGATTATTTTGCTCATTTTCATGTGTTTTGGTCATTTGACGGGTATTTTTGTATTTCTTCATATGAATATTTCGGTATCTTCTTCATATAAATATATTCTAGTCATTCAATAGACATGAAGATTAAATAGCTTATAGTTGGATCAATTTACAACCCGATTGTAGTCCGCTTAAACCCACAAAATTGTGGGTACAACCCATTATAGAATATGGACGGACTTGGATGGGTTATAAGTAAATTTGAGTTAAGATTGTTACCTCTAGGTTATATAATACATCTCATTAAGGGGTCTGCTACTAGTCGTGACATGCATTTTTCAACAAATGACGTGTTGCGTGTCTGTGTCCGTGTTACTTAGGTTTTATCTTCACATTGCAGAAAATGATAGTCCATTAACAAGGATGCATTTTATTTCTTTTATGGTTATTTCCCATGGTTACGTTGTTAACTTTCATTCTGTGTTGTAATTGTAGCTGCTCACCGAATCTCGTGAATCGCCAAGTGCTTGTGGAAAGCATGGACTGTCAGCTTGCGCACATTGGTCTCTATGCAAGTGGAGATGTATGTACTATACCCTTTTCCCAAACTTCCTATATTTGTATAAACTTAAGGGGACCACTGGTGGTGTAGTGGTAAAAACTCAACCCAATAACCTTAAGGTCTTGGGTTCGAGTCTGAGCACAACTTTGCATATTATTACCAAACGTTAGACTTACACTCGTCTTTTTCCTTTCTCAGACACCCATTAATGGGTACCAACTGGGCGTTGATTTTTTAAGGATGATGGTAGTTTCTTTAGCACGAACACGGAGACACGACACAAGATGGGCACTTAGGACTTGTTTGGAACTGTTTCTGTTTTCTGTTTTCTGTTTTTATTTTCTGTTTTTTCAAAAATTAGAAAGTAAAAATTTGTTTGGTTATCTACTTTCACTTTTATACATCGACCTTCAAATTCGTTTTTTGTCGATTCTACATAAATTATATTTTAAGTCACATGTGTTCTGTTTTCTATTTAAAAAAATGAAAGTAGAAAAATGTGTTTTCTGTTTTTAAAAAACAGAAAACATAAGCAGTTCCAAACATAGCCTTAACATGAAACTCTCAAAAAATTGGAGTACACGACACCTTGGGGAGGCGCTTAGGATAATCAGTAGTGTGTTAAAAAGTACAAAATAAAATGTGTCTACTAGAAACTAAAATACCATATATGCCGTTTTTCATTTGTTATACACTAATAGTGTGATAGATGATGTTTGATTGAAAATAAGTGCATGAGTGATAAAACATTCTTTGTTTGGGCACTTTTGTGAATTATGTACCGGAGAGTGCCACGTGTTTAGGGAGTGTCTGGAGAGTGTTGTCGTTAGACAAGTGTCCGGCACCAGTACGCGACCTTTCACAAATTGTCCATGCTACATAGTGCAATTATATAGTCCATGTCAATTTCCCAGATGAATGCCCCAGTTTATGTGGGTGTTGGAAACTTGTTTACTTTGACTTCAATTTCTTATTAACCAGAGATATCTGGGTAAGACTGTCAAATGGAAGGTCCTGACACCATAACTTCCATGGAGTAGATATTGGGTGCAACGGTGACAGACTATTGTTGAAAATCTCTTACTAGCCCAGTTGAGGACCATTTGGCCAGTAAGGTAAGATACAAGGTCTTTTTGCCCCTTCCATTCAACCATCCAGGGATTCCAATTGGTCAATGACATCGGTTGGGATAGCGTCACTGTTGCATCCATTATTTTTGGCTACCAAAGGGTTCTAATACTGCAATACCCATGTTTATATCCAATAGAGTGATAGACGTGTGTATCGCCGATAAGCATCCTGATATTTCGATCTGACAAATTAGTAAGGAGGTCAGAAATACCTTCTCTACTTAAAACATTCTGCCATTTCACCAAGTAGTTTGATGCGAATACCGACTGATTAATATTCATGAGCAGATAAATGTGGGCGAAGAACTGACGATTGATTACCGATACAAGCTGCTGCCTGGAGAAGGACAGCAGTGCCACTGTGAAGCCCCCAACTGTAGGGGCCGCCTTTATTAATCTATTGCATGCCCCAGTGGTTTCTGCATCATAAATAAGGAATGGTCGACCCATTGCGTGCTCTGCTGTTGGTGTATGGCTTCTCTTTTCATTATTTTGCAACAAAGCTCTTTAGTTTAACACGCCACACTTAAAAGAGGTGAGATTAAGCCACCTACTGTTTTTTTTTCTTGGGTTAATTTATCACTGGCTGGAGATGGAGCTGCTTGAGTTTAGCGTGTCACAGATGCTTTTGTGGAACACATTTGTCAGGCAGTATTGTAATGGAGGCTTTAGTTAGCGAATCTTTTTCGTGAACTAAATTTACAATGCGAGTAGCTTTCCTAATTATTTTTTGTACTACTATGACGTGCTGCCCTTATACTGCTGAATTCCATCAACGCTGCCATACCAATGTAAATTTTTCTTGGAATTTTCGTGTTATTTTTTCTATTTTGTATTGAATATGCATGTTTATGCATTTTAGGTTTGTGGAATTGTTGGTATTCAATAATTTTTACCTGGACTACCAGTTGTGTATGCATTTGTGACACTGTAAGGGATTGAGACAGAATAAAGCTTGAAATTGTGGCATTATCTATTGTGACCAGAATCCAGCTATGCCTTGCACAATTAGGACCTCGATGAGCAAGAATACCCAATCTCAGGCCTCCGCTTAATAGGCATATGCCAACTCGTAAAAAAGGGGTCTTGCTTTTTTTTTTTTAGTATGAAGGAAAGATATCATTGGAACCAACTTTAGATCCAACAATAGTGTCTTTGTTTTATATTTTAGCAAAATTAAATTTGTAGAAAAAATATGAAAATAAATATTAAGGCAACATCTTAAAAAATTGAAGATAATTTTAAGGGTAATTCTATTTGCAACCCACTATTTCCTCAATACAACCCATTAAAAAAAGATTTTTGTTCACGGTTTTGAAGTTAATTTCCGAATTTTATTGTTTCATTCAGAAATTAAATTTTGAAATGCATGTTTTGATTTGGAAGTTAATTTTTGAAATTCATGGCTCTAATCGGAAGTTTAAGACTCCTAAACAAGTTTTATCTTGTTTTTTTCGTCGTTCAAATATTTACTTTTGAAATTTATGGTTTAACTTAGAGGTTAATATTTATAGAGTATTATCTGAAGAAAATCTCCTCTATGGCTTATCTAAAATGGGGTCTCAGTTTTGAACCCTAAATTGGGGGCGTAAAAGGTACCTTAGTGGGCCTACGCTGGTACTGTACAATATTGGTACCGATTAAATATTGATATTGTTTTGGATTTAACGCCACTATTATTATATATAGATATAAATTACTAATTTTTCTATATCATTAAACTAGTCAGCCCGTGCCGATGGCACGGGACGATAAAATTGATAAAATTTTATTATACGATTTTTTTAAAATATTATTTTAAGTAACTCTGTAAAAATTTATCTCAATCGGATGAAAAATATAATTTTTATGATTTTCTGAAGTTTAATTGACATAAACTGCTGCAAGATATGTCAGAAAATCACAGAAATTATATTTTTTATCCGATTGAGATGGTTTTTTTACAGAACTGCTTAAAATAATATTTTAAAGAAAACTCAAAAATAAAATTTTAATTTTGAGACCCGTGTGGGCCCTACACGTGGGCCGTGCATGGGTGTATAGTCCCGTGTATGAATTATTTTAAAAGAGTGGTTTGCACTATGGGTGTGTGACTGTGCATTTAAAAATATGACTGAGATATTTTGGATATAACTGGGACATTTTGGAAGAGATGACATGGACAATCCTGTTTTGTATAATAGATGTATTATAACTTAAACTTTATTAAGGAATAAAATATGACATAATAATTTTTAAATTAATAACTTAAAGTTCCAAATACATAACATGATAATAAACACTAGTCCCTGTAAAGATGATGGTTCAATAGTTACTTCAAACGTGAATAAAAATAAAAAGTCGGTTAGTTTTGTCATTTTTCATAAAATATTTTTTTATACTTTTGAAGTATGTAGATTAAACATATACAAAAAGTATAAAATCAAATTAAAAAAATAAATACAAAATTATAAAGATATTTTACGACAAAAAAATATAGATTTTTTAATTTGATGAATTTCTTATATGTGTAATGTTATTTGTGAAAAATATTATTCTGTTATTTTTATTTACTATTATAATATTATTTTTTAACGTCGCCCCGAATATGCATCCCGGTCTAAATTCCGAAGGGTGGACCCATACTTCGGGAGTTACACAAATAATCCGAGTCATTGATAAAATTTAAAATAATATTTTAAGTGATCCTATAAAAATAGCGCAATCGAATAAATGTAACTATTTTATCTAATTTCATTCAAAAGCTATGCCTAAATGACCGATATCGACCAGTGTCTCAAGGCCCCACACAAATAATTTGAGACGTTAATAAATTTTAAAATAATATTTTAAGTAATTTTGTAAAAAATTAGCACAATTGGATAACTGTAAGTACTTCATCCAATATTATTCAGAAGTTAGGCCTAAATAGCCGATACTAATCAGTATCTTGGGGCCCCGCACAAATAATTTGAGATGTTAATAAATTTTTAAACAATATTTTAAGTGAATTTGTAAAAAAATTCACAATCGGATAAATATACATACTTTATGCAATTTTATTTTAAAAGTTAGGCCTATAGGACTGGTACCGTTTGATACTGTCCAGTATTTTGAATCTTACTCGAAATGACCGATACGGACAGGTACCAACCGGTATTGAGCCTGAGACGATACGTATGAGTTTGTGGAACCATTTTCTTTAAAATCTAGTATGTACGAGACGATATCGAGTGATACGGTACGATATTCAAAACCCTCGTTTTATGTGGACATCTACGTGATTATATTTAGGGTTCAAGTAGCCTATAGAGGAAAATAAAAGAACCACTCTTAAGACAATCAATATAGAGTCTAGTACATACTCTCTCTCTCTCCCAAATTGTTGGGTCATATTTCTGTTGGGGGGTAAGCCCTCAACTGGTGGATCCAAACAGCTAGAAGTTGTGCTTGGATGAACAACCTACAAAGGAAAGAAACATCAGGCTACCGGCAATGTCACCAGTGAACCTTCCGATGATTAAGTCAACAAGTGCTTCTAGAGAGAGAGAGAGGGCAATTTGATAGAGTTTAGGCCTTGGAGAATAGTGTACTTCAAATATGAAATGTTCTCCTTTTTATAGAATCATTGTCGAGTGTCTGGTACGCACTTCGGCACGAATGAGCCCCCAACGTGGCACCTTGGGATAATGTGTCTGTCTTGCTTGTATATGTGGGTGGTTGAGTGGTCGGTCTGTGCCCGACAGCATGGGGCAGCGGTGTCCGACAACATTGGGTGGCTGGAAAGTTGAAAAATGGACTGACATGCTGTAGGAATCCCAGAAAGCTAATTCCACTGTCAGGCATGTGTCTGCTGCGAGTGGGGAATCCGGGATGTTGTCCCCCATAAGAATCTTCCATGTAGTCGAGGTTGTGTGTTGTCTGGCCAAAGAGTGACTTTTTGGTACTCTGGACCGTCGGCCGAGAGCTGTCCCGGGCAATAAACCTTCTATGTCGAAGTGAGCCCCGAGAGCCCCCCACTATCGGCTCTGCCTTGGTCGGTTGCTTGACCTCTGCCTGATTAATTGGACCTCTGACTGGATATATAGAGCTCATGCACCCTTCTTGGTTCGGCCCCCAACAATAGCCCCTCGGTCCCTTTGGCCGAGATATTTTGGCCGAAGCGAGTTGACTTGAAGCGTAGGAATGCATTGGCGTCGAAGAGGCGTGGCTGGACCAGCCCTTGATGCCCTTGGGGACTTGTGCCTCTGACAACTTGATAATCGTCACCTTTTGAATGTGATTACGTGTCACTTTCTGCGTTGCTGGCTCCTCTATCACGACATCACTTCAGCAGGTGTCAGTGTCAGTCATGATTACGCGTTTGCAAGGATGAGACCTCAGTCTACATGGCGCGCTGCCGTTGGTCGGCCCTACGACTGATACGATTGGTTGCGCATGTGGCGGTCATTTAGCGGAGTCAATTCACTTTTTATTTAATGATGTAATCAATGTTGTCCCCTTACAAGTTGTTTCGATTGACCGATCATTCATTCTTTTCCCGCCTAAAGCCTGGACTATAAGTACCCCTTCTAGAGTTGCCGGCCACATCGTTTGCAACCCAGCTGAAGCTTTGTCCTTCTCTCTCTAGGCAATTTCTGGCCCCCGTGCTTGACGATTTTCGGCGACGTTTTCTGCAGTCTCCTCCTCCCTATTTCATCTTCAAGTATGCCTCTTTGTTTCCCATCGCCTTTAGCTTTTTTCTTTCTTCCATTGATTCAGAGATTTCCCCTGATTTGGCCATGGGTTTAGCCTCCCAAGGCCTTTGAGGATGTAGGAACACTCTGCCTCCATTGTTTTCGGGCGTCCTCCCTTCCGTCGATGGGGCCTTGCTTCCTAGTTGACTGGTGGTTTGGCACCCACCTAATTCTTCCCTTTTGTGCTTCACCGCCCGGGCAGTTGCCGGACTGCCTAACGGTGTCTCCCTATTTGCCTCTTTAGGTTTTAGCCATGGCATCGAATAAGCGGTCCGACAAGTTTTGCCAATTGTTGTCCTCAAAGTCGGCCATTCTGGAGTTTAGAGAAGAATATAATGTGCCAAACGATGTTTACCTTTCTCTGGTCCCAATTGGTGATACGGAACCAGGGTCGTCGTACATTCACCTCCCTATCCTAGCCATAGTTGAAGGTAGCATTCGGTTCCCATTTCACCCAATGTTGAGTTGGTTCTTCGTCCAGATGCACATCACGCCGTCCCATATGACAGTGAATATTTTTAGAATTATCATGGGGGTGGTTCATCTGAACGCGACCCTTCGGGAGAAGGAGAGGATCACCCTTGAGGACATCTTTGGATGCTATCTGCTCAGCTTTAATAAGAAATTCAAAAAATACTACTTTGGTAGGAGGTCGAATCAGAGTGGTCTGATTACCGACTTGCCAGATTTCGACAAGTACGCCGACGATTGTATCTGGCGCATTCGATTCCGCGGGGGACCTTTCCAATTTCCCTTTAAGCCCGGTGCTCCAGGTGAGCCTTTTCTTTCTTAACTCTGACCGACAGTCGTATGAAGCATTGCTGACTTGTGTTTTATTTTGCAGATGTCGGTGTTGTCAACAACTTGAGATTGCAGGTCAACTTGGATATGATCAAGAAGGTAGCTGCGCTTTCCACGTCTCGACATTCGGCTCCCACCTTGCTCGAGTATACGCCCATGTATACTCATACTTTGGAATCTGGACAGGCTTCGGTTGACAGCACCGAAGAAGTAGAAGATATGGCCACCAGAAGAAGGCCGAGGAACATTGTTGTCGACCTATTTGGCCAGACCCCCGTCGATGCTGAACCGATCATGGTCATCTCTGGTGATACGTGCCGTTGGACGGCTCCTACTACCGATGAGATGAAGGAGGCTTGTGCCAAGAAGAGGGCTAGACAAGTCGAGGAGGTACATGTCGCTCTAGCTGTTGCTGCTACTGGGACTTTAGAGTCCTCCTAGTCGGCTGTTGGTGGAGATGCAGCCATGGTGCCGAAGTGGACCCATGTTCTTCTATATGAAGGGTATGAACCTATAGCCACCGATGCAGTGGGAGAGTGCCCGGTCGTGGTCGTGGCTTTGGCCCAAGCCTTTACGCTGCCGAAGGATGTAGAAGAGCTCCCCCTCGGTGCAAGAACATGCTTCCATCACATGATGTACCACAGTGGTCAGGTATGGTCCCTCTATTTGGCCATTTTTATTTTATCTTTGTCTTCGGCTTGGGTTGTTAATTTCTAGTATTGGCAGATGATGACCATCGGCGTTGGTGTGGATCGGCGCATAGTTGAGCTGCTGATCACCTCTCGCTCGGCTCAGAAGGCCAGTGAGGATAGTCAGAAGAAGCTGGAGGAGGCCAAAACTCTTCCGTAGAGCTGGCCGAGAATACCAAGGCCCTTGAAGTCAGTATTGATTTCAAGAATGCAGATATTGCTTCCAAGGATGTAGAGATCCAACTGTTGAGGGTCGAGTATGAGAAGGCATGTGCCGAGCTGGAAGAGGCCAACAAAAGAATGGCCGGTCTTGAGGATGAGTCTTTCAACAAGGGCTTTGATGAGGCTGAGGCCGATTACAGCAGCCAGGTCGCTCGTGTCAAGGACTTTCTTTTTCAGAAGTGATGGGTCTGCGGCCTTGTCTCTACCGGAGTGAAGGATGATGTCGAGTCAATTGGGGTCATTCCTCTCATGGCTTCATCCATTGGTGGGGCTTGGCTTATTGTGTCGGTGGCTCCGTCATCTGAAGGGGTAGTTGTTGCTGGGACCGATCGTGCTGGGGTCGATCCTACTATTTCTAGAGCTTTATGTATTTTTATTTTGTCTTGTTTTGGACCAAGTCTACTTGTGGTCGGTCATTTCCTTTCATAACGTGTAGTAATTTGTTTTCTTTGAGTGTAAAGTTTTTATCCATGCATCTATTGCTTCGTCCATGTTTCCAGAGTGCCCCCAAACACTTAGATTTAAAAACATATATTACTTGCATATGATTACTTATTCCTTTCTCCCCCACTGAGGGGAGGGAGCCGACTACGGGGACTCTTCCCTCAGTAGGAAACAAGATGCTTCGGCAATGCCACTGGGATCCTATAGGACCTCTACAATACCACCGAGTCTTATTTTGACATACCACCAATCCATTCGGCAATGCCACCGATGGGAATGCACAATTTGTAGATAATTGGCAACTGTTTTGGCCTTCCGGCAATGCCACCAGAAGCGTGTAGGACCTCAGCAATACCATTGAGTCTCGTTTGGCCATACCACCAATCCGTTCGGCAATACCACCGATGAGAATGCACAATTTATAGATAATTGGAAACTGTGCTGCTTCGGCAATACCACCGAACAATTGCATGCATGTTTTATAGATGAACGACAATTGTGTTGCCTCAGCAATGCCACCGAGCAACTACTTGCACGTTTTATAGATGAATCGCAACTGTAATGCTTCAGCAATACCACCGAACAGGTAGATAGACAATTTCTTCGATATGAAAAAGTGTAAAACCCATTTCATTGATAAGCAAGGGCCCTAGGCCGTAGTACAATTTGCTCAGTGATAATGTCTCATCAGATTGGTTGCGTTCCACAGTCTTGGTATTGGTATGCCATCCAACCCTTCGAGTCTATAAGCCCCAGTTCCTGCCTAGTCGATCACTCTATACGGCTCTTCCCAGTTGGTGCTGAGCTTGCCATCTAAACTATTCTTTTTATTCTCGCCCAATTTTCTCAGAACAAGGTCATTTATTTTAAAGGTTCTGGGCTGAACCATTCGGGAGAAATTCTTTGCCACCCCTTGTTGGTATGCTATTAGTCTGATCCTGACTGAATCTCGTTTCTCTTCGGTCAGGTCCAGATCTTTTGTATCACTACACTGTTGGAAGTCTCGTCAAATACTCCGGTTCTGATAGTTGGCATTCCAGCTTTCCATGTCGAAGGCTAGTTAAAATGGAGTTTGTCCTATGGAGCACCGAGGGGTTGTTCGATAAGCCCATAGGATGCTGGGAAGTTCTTTGGCCCATTTGCCCTTCACCATCTAGAGTCTCCTCTTGATTCCGCTGCCAATTGTTTTGTTTGAAGCTTCAACATGTCCATTGACTTGGTTGTAATGAGGGGTTGAGTTGTAGAACTTGATTCTGTGTTCGGCATAGAAGTTTGTGAACAGATCCCCCACAAATTGAGTATCGTTGTCATAAATGAAGGCATGGGAGATGTCGAAGCGAGAGACTGTTTTTTCGTGCAAACTTTTTTATGTCTTTGTCTTCTATAGTGACTAGAGGTTCGGCCTCTACCTACGTGGAGAAGTAATCTGTTATAGTGATCAAGAATTTGAATCCCCCAGGTGTCGTAGGGAGCTTATCGATGATGTCCAAACCCCATTGAGAAAAAGGCCATGAGCTGGTCAGAGGAGGGAGCTCTTCGGCAGGCTGTCGGATGATTGGAGAAATCCTCTGGCAGACATCACATTTCTTCACAATTTCTTCCTCGTCTTTCATCATATTTGTCCACCAATAGCCTTGAGAGATAGCTATGTGTACAAGTCATCTTCCCCCTATGTGGGTGCCACAACTACCGACATGAAGCTCCTGCAACACCCCGTCCACTATTGTTGGATGTACGCACAGGAGGTACGACCCGAAAATGATCGTCTGTAGAGCTTGGATTTTGGGCATAACTAGAACTATGTCGACTTGTGAACTATACAGTGAGCATCCCCCTTGTCCTCTGGTAATGAACCGTCCTTTAAAAAGGAAATGATTGGGTCCATCCAACTTGGACCTTGGTTGATGAAGTAGACCGTAGCTTACTTCAGCGGGTCTATGCTGGGTTGGTCCATGCTCTGGATGCTGATTGTCTTTAACTCATTGGCTTCTGATGCTGAAGCTATCCCTGCGAGAGCGTCGGCATGAGCGTTCTGCTCCCTGCTGACCTAATGGATCTGGATCTGTTTGAATAGCCCCATCTTTTCCTTTGCTTTCTGGACATAACTTTCCATTTGCTCGTCTCGGCACTCGTATTCACCGTTGATCTGGTTTACTACGAGTTGAGAGTCATTGTATACTATAAGGCTCTGGATCCTCAATTCTTTGGCTACTTTGAGTCTGGTGAGCAAAGCTTCGTACTCTGCTTCGTTGTTGGAAGCACTGAAATTAAGTCGAAGGGAATGCTCGTGAGTGATACCCTCTAGTGAAATGAGTACTACTCCGGCCCCATTCCCTCGACAATTTGAAGCTCTGTCTACAAACATCCTCTAAGATTCTCCATCCAAAAATTGTTGTGGTTGGGCTTGCGTTGCATGATTTTCTTTGGTTTGAGATTCCTCAGGTCGAGGACAATATTTGGCAATGAAGTCGGGAAGGATCTGGCCCTTGATGACCGTCTTGGGTTGGAACTTGACGTCAAAGTTGGCAAGCTCGACAGCCCACCTAGTTATTCGGCCAGAGAGGTCAGCACGTCTTAATAGTGACCGAAGAGAGAACTCGGTCAAGACGACAATGGTGTGTGCCTGAAAGTAAGGTGCAAGTTTCCTCAAAGCAATAACTAGGGCATATGCAAGTTTTTATAAGGAAAGGTACTTGGTTTCTGCACTGATGAGGGACTTGCTAGAAAAATAGACCGGGAGTTGCTCATTACCTTGTTGTTGAACCAATGTCGAGCTTATGACATGTGGTGTTACGGCCAAGTAAAGGAACAACTCTTCCCATTCCATTGGTTTGGAAAGAAGAGGGACTGAAAAGAGATAGGTTTTGAGGTAGTCGAGGGTTTCTTTGTACTGATTGGTCCACTCGAAGTGTTGGCTATTGTTATTTTTCAAGACTTTGTAGAATGGTCAACACTTGTCTGAGGATCGATTGATGAACTGGTTTAAAGCTGTCAGCATTCCTGCTAGCTTTTGTACCTCTTTCAGGGTCCTTGGATCTTCTATCCTTTGGATGGTTGAGATTTGGGATGGGTCGGTCTCAATGCCTCGGCGCATCACCAGGTATCCCAGGAACTTCCTGGAACTGACACCGAAGGCACACTTTGTAGTATTGAGCCAAAGCTTGTGCTCCTTCAGAATGTTGAAGACGCTCTGGAGGTCTGTTAAGTGACGGTCTTCAGTCTTGCTTTTGACCACCATATCATCAATGTAAGCCTCCATGGTGTCGCCGAGTTTGGAGTTGAATATTTTTGTGATCATCTCTGGTATATTGCCCTAGCATTTTTTAGACCGAAAGGCATTACCTTGTAGCAGAAGAGACCACAAGGAGTGATGCATGTTATCTTCTCTTATTCTGGGCCGAACATTGCAATTTGGTGATACCCTCGGTATGCATCCATGAAGCTCATTCATAGATGTATGACCGTTGATTCAACTAGCTGATCTATCCTCGGTATGGAAAAGCTGTCTTGGGGCAAGCCTCATTGAGGTTGGTGTAATCTACATAAACCCTCCACTTGTCGGTCTTCTTCTTGACCACCACCGTGTTAGCCAACCAGGTAGGGTACTGGACTTCTCTGATCGCCTGAGCTTCGGTTAGCCGATCAACCTCTTCTCCGACAATGTCGGCCTGAGCAGTTGCCAACCGTCTGGCCTTCTGAATGACTGGCCGGCACTCTGATCGAACGTTGAGGTGATGGCTGATGAAGCCTGGGTCAATACCTGGCATTTCATAGGGGGTCCAAGCGAATACTTCTATGTCGCTTTTGAGGAGGTTGATCAGGTCCTCTCGCTCTGTGTCAGCCAGTAAAGAGACTATAAGAAATAAGCGCTCCAGATCATCAGCACTCAAGGGTATGGTCACAAGATCCTCAATTGATTTGTTAGAGGCACTTGTACTGACGTCCTCATGCACCGGTTGGTCCGGAACCTCCACCTAGTGTACCTACTAGGGAATGACCTTTCCTTTGACAACAGTGATATAGCACTGCTTCGCCGATATTTGGTCACCCTGAAGCTCTTTGACTCCTTGGCTGTCAATGAATTTGATTACCTGGTGGTACGTGGAAGCCACTCCCTTGATGTCATGGACCTAGGTCCGACCCAAGATAGCATTGTAGGGTGACAGTACATCTACCACCATGAACTCCACTTCGGTTGTAACCGAGCGATCTATACGGGGATGAGGATTTTGCCAAGTGGCTAGACAGAGGCCGCACTAAATACCACCAGTGGTACATCGGTCGGTTGTAAGTTTTCTACTTTGTACCCCATTTTTTTGAACATAGAATAATACATGATGTCGGTTGAGTTACTGATTGGCATACAATATTGTAGTTTTGTGTGCCTATCTACTTCTCTTACATCGTATTTACTTGTTAGTTTACTCATGTTATGTACATATGTATTTTAATCTTATTTTCTAGTGTTGTTTTGTTTACAGGCCATATTGCTATCCCTTGATGCATTTGGATGACTACGAAACCTCCCGGACCTCAAGCATGCACCGACCTTGGCCCGAAGCAACAAAACTCAAGAAAATTAGAAAATTCCAGCCAAGGACTGGTCTTCCATACCTACAGGGATTGGTCTCCCAAATTCAGAAGATTCATCAAAAGGCCAGGGACTAGTCTCCCAACCCTCCGGGGACCGGTCTCTAGAAGACAGTGAGCACAAGAACAGGGCAAGGACCGGTCTTCCGACCCTCCGGGGACCGGTCTCTCGGGTCATTTTCTGCATATTTTATTTCCCATTAAGGGTTTGTTAGCCCTAAATAGATTTGATGATGTTGTTCTTTATAGTGAATATCTTCTAAACAATTAATTAAAATTAATTATGCAAGAATTGTGGAATTTATGTGAAAAAACCTCGTCATTTCATGTGATTGAATGTCATATGCTATAAAAATCATATTATTATTCATTGATCATTCAATTTATTTTAATTGTTGTAATAATTCTTAATTGATCAATTTATTATCA